>WNWU01000162.1:3805466-3920617 GCA_012654045.1 Ptyas mucosa | reverse complement strand
TATATATATATATATATATATATATATATATATATATATATATATATGTGTGTGTGTGTGTGTGTGTGTGTGTGTGTGTGTGTGTGTGTACCACACACCACACACAAGCATAAATAAAATTATCCCTGATTTAGCAAGAATAAGAATACTTTCAATTTGTGTTTCATAATGAGCTTTCATAGAAAAAAAACAAAACAGCATCACCAGCAAGAACAGAAACTGGAGTGGCTTGGAACGGGGAAAAAAGCTGCATCCATTAACTGTGGGATGGATGAGAAACAAGCGCCAATTTCTTGAGGAAACCAGGCCTCTGCTTACACAAACATTTGTCAGTGACCCTTTAGCCTCCTCATTAGGTGCACAGCTGCAACCAGATTTACATGCTTTAATTAAAACTGACTTTACGAACTCGCTTGCTCAGGCAGGAAAACATTAGAAGGAATAAACAGGCGAAGGGGGAGGATTACAACTGTGACATTTTATTCTAATGAGTAAGCAGTCTCCCGTGCTTCTCCCTCCCTCCTCACAGGTAAATGAAAGTAACTTAACCATGCGCATAGCAATTAAAATCTCAATCTACCAAACGAAACAGTTTCTTAAGGTTTCATGTGCATCAGCAAGTGCTAGAAAATGGTGCCTGGGTGGCTGCCTCAAAGGAAGCCTCAGAAACTGCTGTCTTCTTGATTTTTGCATTTCAGAAGGAAAGGGAGGAAAGCATAAACAGAGGAAGACAGTTGCCCTGTTGAGACATGATGAAAAATACACAACTCCTTAACAAACGACATATTGCGGTCATGTTTGGAGTTTTTTCCCAAACCACTAGAAACCTCTCTTACAAGAGAACGATGAGAAAATAAGAATCACCTTGTGCATTGATGGAGCTTGGGATATTCTCATTGGAAGCAATCCCCTAGATCAGGGGTCAGCAACCCGCGGCTCTGGAGCCGCATGTGGCTCTTTCATTCCTCTGCTGCGGCTTCCTGTTGCTGGTCGGCTCCACAATTGATAGAGCTTTCGGTTAGGACAGGTAGAGGAAAAAGGACACTATGCTAGGAGGAGACTCTATGGTGGGGGAACTGGACTTCCGGTCAGCAAAGGAAAAAGGATGCTGTGCTAGGAGGAGACTATGATGAGGGAACCGGACTTCTGGTCGGCTCCAGAATTGAATGGGGGCTTCCGGTTAGGACCTTTGTGGCTCTTTGAGTGTTTAAGGTTGCCCTGCCCTAGATAAAAAGTAAAAAAATAAAAAATAAAAACAGCAGCAGCAACAAGGAAAGAAAGAGAAATGCACAGAATAAGGGAGTTCTGGCAACCCCACAAATCACAGCTGAGAGAAAGAGGGAAAGAAAAGAGAGGAGAATATGAGACATTTTGTTCTTTATTTTTACCTGCATCGGGTGCAGGTATTACTTCTTGCAGTTCAGTTGGACGTGAGATGATCTTTCTATGGGTCAGTTCTTCTTTTACTACTGTACCTGTGCACTGTATTAGCTTACATTATACTATGCAAGAGTGCTTGACTTACAATCACAGCTGGGATCAAAGTTTTCACTTCTAAGCAACGTGGTTCTTCCGTGGGTTGCACCCACTTTTGCAATATAACTTGCCATGATTGAGAGGCAAATCACTGCAGTTGTTAGGTGACTATGTGGTCGTTAAGCAAATCCAGGGTTCCCCATTGATTTTGCTTGTCTGAAATGAGCACAGAAGGTCCCAAATGGTGATCACATGATCCCAAGACACTGCAACTATTATAGTAAATTCATTCTGGTTTCCAAGCACCCAAATTTTGATCACATCCCTGTGAGGATGTCACAATGGTCATAAGTGTGAGGACCAGTCATAAAATCACTTTTTTCAGTGCTGTTGTAACTTTGAATGGTCACTAAATGAATCATAAGTCAACTATCCATAAGATGTAGAAGTCCCCTGCTTCTTGCTAGTTTATTAGAGAATCTCCAGTTGCACATATCTTGTATCCAGAAACTTTACTTTGGAGGAAGAAGAGAAAATTCTTTGCAGAGATCAAACCTGAATAAAGGTTTAGGGATCATTGCGTAAAGTAATGTAGGAGTTGGTACTTGCAGGACCACCTCCTATCGGCCTCTGACTGCCCAGTGCGCTCACATAGGACTGCCCTCCTCCGGGTGCCGTCGGCCAGACAATGTCAGCTGGCGGCCCCCAGAATGAGGGCATTCTCTGTGGCTGCACCGACCCTCTGGAATGGGTTACCCACTGGGCTCCGGATGGCCCCTGACCTCCGCACTTTCCGCGCTGAGCTGAAGACATGGCTTTTTCAGCAAATTCCCTGATCTTCCGCGAGGTTTTTAATTGTCTGGGGATTTTAAATTGGTTTGTTTTAGTACTCAGATTGTTGTGTTGTTTTTATTTTGTGAGCCGCCCTGAGTCTTACAGGGCGGCTTTTATAAATTTGATAAAAAAAATAAAAAATAAAGAAAAGTTTTACATGTGATGAATTCCTCAAAGGATTTGCTCATATTTCCTGATTATGTTTAAATGCATACAGCAGTATTTCTCAGCCTTAGCAATTTGAAGATGTGTGGATGCCAATTTACAGAATTCCCCAGCCAGCACACATCTTCAAGCTGCCAAGGTTGAGAAACAATGGTATAAGGTGTGCTTATACATATGCATGTGAACATGAATTTACTAAGAAAATGAAATAAACTTAAAAGATATTTTAGGAAACAACATCACAAAATAGCATTTATTTACTATGCTTTTATAGAATAGTATATATGTGTGCATGTATATTTATGTGTGTGTGTGTGTATACTGTATATCTGTATGCATGTATGTGTATATGTGTATATGTATTTGTATATATACAGTGTATGTGTATATGTGTGTGTGTATTTAAGTTGTTTCCTAAAACAATTCTATAAAATACATGTACAGCAGGGGTGGGTTCTAAATTTTTTTACTACCAGTTCTGTGGGCGTGGCTTATTTTGTGGACGTGGTTTGATGGTCATGTGACAAACAATTCTTTAGGATTTAGCAGAGGTACTGGTCTACCAGGCTTTTAACTGCTTGTAGAGCCGTACTGGTCTACCCATTTGTTTTTCGAGCATACCAGTCTACCCATTTGTTTTTGGACTGTTCTGGTCTACCTATTTGTTTTTGGAGCACACTGGTCTACTACCACACTGCCTTTTACCACTGATCAGCTGTAGGGCGGCCCCTTGAAGCGCCGCGGCAAGAGTTTAAACAGTTTTTTGCCACTCTGCCACCAAGAGCTTTCAGGCAGCTTGGGCTCAATTGCCAATCTACCACCGTCGAGAGGTTTACAAGGAGTGGATCGGTTCTAGCCAATCAGTTGGGAGGCTTCTTGACTTCTCAATTTAAAGCTAAGGTGTCTTTTTCCCCCCCTCTTCTTTGTCAAGTGAGCCCCAATTTTTTTCCTTCTAGCCGATCAGCTGGGACTTGGGAAGCAGTGAATAGATTGGGGGCAGGGGCAGGCAGAGGTGGTATTTACTGGTTCTCTGAACTACTCAAAATTTCCACTACCGGTTCGCAAGAACCAGTGTTGTGGCCTGTATGCGGCCTGGGCAGCTGGTGGCTGATTTGGACAGCGAGGAGGCTGGTGTGGTGCTGCGCCAGCAGCCTGTGTAGCTGGCACTCGAGTCGGACAACGAGGCTGGAGAAGATGTGGTGCCAGAGGTGGGGATTCAGCCAGGGCCTTCAGAACCTCCAGAAGCTCCCTTAAGTGAAGAGGACAAAGAGGAGGAGCCTCTTCTCGATGCACAGGTGCGCAGAGCTGCCAAAAGACAGGAGTGGCTCCTCAGGAGAAGGTCTCCTTGAGAGTAAAGCTTGGGGCTAATTGGCCACTCCCTTAGCCTATTTAAGGAGGAACACCGACTGAAGCAATTTGCAGGGAGCAACCGTTCACTCTCCTTCGCGCCTTGATCTTAGTTCTCTGCAAATTGCTTCTGGGCTTTTTCCCAACCATAATAAGATTAAGATTATTTATTCTTTGGATTCTTGCAGGCTGTTAAGAAAGTTAATTAACAGCCTTTGCTTGAAAAAAACCCTGATTTTATTTTAGTAAACTAAGGTTTGTACAGACTTCGTGTGTGCTGCGTTCTTTGGGGTCCATAGCTGGGGCAGAACAACCGGGGAGAACCGGTAGCAACCCACCACTGATGTACACATTATATATGTGTGTGTTTATGTATGTATAAAGGTGAAGTTTCATTGTCCAAGCTTGTGGGTTAGTTTTCAAACGTTTTGTTACCAAGCTAAGTGGAGTGTAGAGGATTTCAGTGTTCTTCTGCTTATAAGGACATCAGGTATGGGTGTGTCAAGTGAGAGTCTTGTGATGGGTCAGCTGCGAGTCATCAGTGAATCTTGTGATGGGTCTTGTGATAAGGAGATTAGGTACATCAGGTCAGACATTGGGAGGTGAGCTGCTGGTGGGGGGAGGGGTTGCATGGGTTGGTGCTGTCTGGTTGGCTGTGCAGTTGATTTGGATTCTGAAGGGTTCATAGGCTGGTTTAGGTCAATGTGTCTGAGGGAGGGAGAAGTTTATCAGCAATGCATCTAAAGGCAGGAAATAAAGGTGGAGACACTAGACATGCTGTGAGAGTTTCAAAACAAAGAATATATTGCGATGATGATACTCAAACAATGACTTGCCACTTTGATATTTCTACCTTGATAGAAAAATGAGGGTGTAGTAACATTCAGGTGACCCCAGTTATGATGAAGTTGGGCACAAAAGACGTTTCAAAATTCTCCACCAATTCTGTGGACAGATATGATTTCTTCACATTTCTCAGGGCAAAGTAGTTCAGGTCAGAAAACAGAATCCAATTGACTGGAACGATATAGAAACAGAAACAAAATCTGACTGAGTTTTTCCTTCCCTTTCTCTTATACTCTAGTGCAGTGTTTTTCCAACTGGGGCAACTTGAAGATGTGTGGACTACAACTCCCAGAATTCTCTAGTTAAGATGGGGGGGGGGAAACCATATTCTAGTGGAGTCCTTGGTGTTCTCTGAGCTTGGTTCTTTGCTTGCAGATGTTTCATGATGCAGCTAGATAACATCATTAGTGCAAGTGAGTATGGGTTTATTTCCTAAAGAAACTTGCCCTGCCAGATTTGGTGGGAGCTGTGGTTTTCTCCTTGGTAGTTCTTTGATTAGGTTATTGTTTTCTTCTTGGTGGTTTGTCTGATGTTAATCCCTGCTTATCTAGGTGTTGTCTAGAGGATGTGTTCTGATCTTTTTGTTTCCTTCTTAACTTTCTGTCTCTTTTGAATGGGATGTAAATATTAAAAGAAGAATGAGAAAAGTGGTGGCTGCATATCTTTACTTCATAATAAATAGAGCTGCTCTGAATTATTCTCCAAAGCACATGCCTAAATCCCAGAATCTAATTTTTTCCTCTGGATTCACACAGCAGCCTTGATCTTCCCACAGATTCAAAATAACATGTCACAAGCATATAGTTAAGTCCTTTCAAATAGTCCCAAAGTGCATAAAACTGCTCAAGGGGAAAAGAACATTTCTTCTACATCCAATCTGTGAAGTCAGCTGGATCTAGAAAAGCAAGCAAATAGACCTGTTACACTTGAAAGTGGGCCTGACGAGCAAACAGAATGTTGCATATTAAATGCCTCAGGTATTCTCTCTAAGCAGCACCTAAGCATACCTAGGTACATTTAGGATACTGCTGATTTCATAATGATTTGTGATATTTCTGTGATATTTGGTGCTTCATTTTTGAAAACTGAGCATTTCTCATCACAAGGGCAATGGAAACTTCAGTTCTTGGAAACTGAATCTTAAAATCTTATAATGGTCTAATGCGGTACCCAACTTAATAATAATTTCCAAAAATTTCATGTTAAAAGCCTTACAGTGGCAGTTTGATTTGTCAATATGGCAAGAAAAAAGCAGTCTAACTAAGAAAGCACAGGACAGTTGTAACAAAAGTAAGTAATATTTGCGCCTAAAAGTAGAATTAGGAATCAATTTGCCAGTGCAAAGAAATTTATAATAATTAAGTAATTTTTCAAATTTGGCACAAGAGATCTGCTGATAAACATCTATCAGTAAAGTTTGTTTGAGGGCAATTTGATAGTTTGGGTATTTTACTTTTCCTATTTTTAAAAAGCATTTTTTCTAAAATGTTTTGTTAAAACTATTCTGGCTTTCACCCCCTGCTGGATTTCACTGCAGGGAAAGAGAGGTATGAATTTTTAAGCAGTACGGGTAGAAAACTATCAGTAGCAAAATATACCTTTCTTTTTCCTCCCCAACTTCAAATAAACAATGGACTAATTCAAGAAAAAGATATTTTCTAGCTTAGTGGTGGTGTTGGCATGGGTGGTTTTATTAAATCTAAATAATAATAATAGCATTAAATATAATCTCCAGGTTGCTTCTGATGAAATTCTCAACAGTAGTAGAAATAAAAAGAAAGTACAGGAGAAGCAATAACAGGAATAAATATGAATAAATACAATTATTAATATTTAACTGTTAGTACAAATTATTCTTTAACTGCACATTAAAAAAAAGAAAAATATAAAGCAAGAATCATATAGATATTTAGATGAAACGTTCTTAGTCTAAGAATCAACAAAGGGACTTGTTAGGAAAATTTGCTAGCTAAGAAAACAGGCTAGAAAAAGAAATTTCTAGATGACATGTTATTATTGAAGTCACCTGTAGCTCACACTTTATAAAAACAATGTAATACTAAAACAAACAATAAGGTTATAACAACAAATATTGAAAAGACAAACAAAAATCAAACAGGTTCCTGTTGAACCTAGCAATCAACTTTGCCATCAAAAAGGTAGAGGAGAGAACCAGAGTGTGAGGGTTCCAAGTAACACCCCCAACGAAAGAAAACTCTGAGCCTTGAAGTTCCTCAAAGCTATATTTTATTAGAGATGTCATATTGGCACATCTGGAAAAACCCGAATTTGAAAGTTTCCAGGTTTTTCCCACCCAAAGAAAAGTTCAAGTCCCTGCCCAACAACCACAAGTCCATCACATGGCCCAATCAAACATCATCCCAACTGGAGATGTCTCTCAGTTCCAGTCTTTCAGGTGCAGGGCACGTTGTCCTTGACCTCTTGAGAAAGGAATGTTATTATGCTCCATACAATCCCCCCTCCCAGTTTCCCACAGTAATAAACTGGCAGGCCTGAAGGCCTAATACGAAAGATGGCTTTCAGGCCTGACACAGAGAGTGAACTATAGTGGACTTACTTCTTACTAATAGGGTTGATAGAGAGATTGAAATTGCAGGAACTTTGGAGGAGAGTAACCATATCATACTGGGATTCAACATAATGCAAGTGCAAGTAATTGAACAAAGCCAAACTAGGCTCTTAGACATTAAGAGAGCTGACTTCAACAAAAGTAGAGAGATGCAGATGATATCAAGCTGGGGAGAATAGCCAACACTTTAGAAGATAGATTCAAGTTATAGAAGGATCTTGATAGACTTGAACACTGGGCCTTATGCAACAAAATATGATTCAGTGATGAGAAAAGTAAGTACACTTAAGCAAGAAAAACCAAATGTACGGATATAGAATAGGTAGTACCTGGCTCAACAGTAGTGACTGGGCGAAGGATCTAGGAATTCTAATGGACCACCACTTAAGTATGAGCTAGCAGTGTGCTGCAGCTGCCAAAAAAGCCAATGCAGATCTAGGCTGCATCAACAAAGGGATAGAATCAAGATCATGTGACGTGATAATACCACTTTATATTACACTGATAAGACCATACTTGGAATACTGTGTACAATTCTGTTTAAAATACAGAGAAAGATGCTGAGACCCCAGAAAGTGTGCAGAGAAGAGGCTAAACCATACAATGAACAGTTGCAGGACTTGAGTATGTCTAGTCTAACAAAGGGAAGAACTAGAGGTGACATGATTACAGTTTTCCAATATTTGAGGGGCTCTCACAGAGAAGGGGGTGGAGAATCTATTCTCCAAAGCAGTTGAAGGCAGGACAAGGAGTAATAGGTGGAAGATTATTAGAGATCCAGACTAGAATTAAGGATAAATTTTCTGCCAGTGTGAACAATTAATCAAGAGAATGGCTTGCTTCCAAAAGTTGTGGGTGTTTCATCACTGGAGATTTTCAAGAAGAGGCTAACCATTTGTCTGAAATGGTATAGTGACTCCTGCTCAAGCAGGGTTGTATTGGAAGAACTTGAAGGTCCCTTCCAACCCTGCTGTTCTATGTTGTTTATAAGTGGATACTGGGGAAATTAATAAAAATCAGTAATTGTAAAATAGCAAGAGCACTTAGACAGTGCTTTACAGCCCTCTCTAAGAGGTTTACAGAGTCAGCATATTGCCCCAACAATTTGGGTCCTCATTTTACCCACCTCGGAAGGATGGAAGGCTGAGTCAACCTTGAGCCTGGTGAAATTTGAACTGCCAAATTGCAGGCAGCCAGCAGTCAGCAGAAGTAGCCTGCAGTACTGCACTCTAACCACTGCGCCACCGTGGCTCATAAAATAGCCATTAATTTTCACAAATGTCCAGTAAAATATAATGTTCAATAACCAGGCATCAAAATGTTAATAAAGTTGAACCTGAATTCAAGGATCATTCATGCAGGGGTGGGATTCAGCCAGTTTGGACCGGTTCAGGCGAACCAATAGTTCCAACGATCAGCTGGCCCCGCCCATCCACCCCTGCTATATTTCCTTCTTTTTGGCCCAGCTGATTCATGCAGCACAGCTGATCTCCACTCCTCCACTGTTCTACTTACCGAGGCTGCCTTAGAAGGTAAGCAGCTGAGCTTCAAATTGATGTATTTTGAACATTGCACGCAAGCGCACGTGCTCACCAAACCAGTTGTTAAACCGGTTTCATCCCACCACTGCATTCATGTTGAAGGAGAACATTCCAAATTTGAGAGGTCATCATGGTGAAAGAGCTGTTGGAAGAATACTGTTGGAGAAAGGTCTTCCCAAAGAATGTATGGCAGCAGTAGAAAAAAGGTATTCATTAAGAAGTATCCAAAAATAAAGATAGAATAACAGAATAATAAAAGCCTATACTGGAAAAACCAAATGTGGGTTGCAGAATTTGAAAGGAAATTGTCCAAATGTGTAAAATTGGCCTTTTTCTTTTTTCTTTTTAACGACGTGATGCACATTTGAAAAGGGTGGATCTTTGATTGCATGATGGCGTCTTGACTTTTTTGAAATCCTCTCCCCCAGGATTTCTCTGTGGATTCAATAAGAAGTTTTCATGATTCCCTGATCCATTTATTCTGCTTCTTAAAAACATTTGGAAAGAGCATCTGTCATGAGAAGCTGCTTTGAAAGACGGTAGCTATTAAAGAAATTGTACTGCGAATCTTTAAATACATCGTTCAATAATAACAGCATTAAATGTAATCCTCTTTTCTAGATTGCTTCTGATTAAATTCTTAGTTTGACAATACAAGCCAGGGCAATTAAAAATGGGTTTTTAATTTTTGAAGAGGTGTCATCTAAGACATAGTAACAAGGCAAATGTCCACATTAGTGGTTTAAAACACAATCCAGTCATTATTAGGGTCTCATAAAGTCTGTATGTGGATGGACAAAAGCTATAGTAAGTTAGTGTGGAAATGATCTAGGGCAGTCAGATCCTTTTTGGAAATAGGCTGCTATCTAATATTTCAAAAATATTCTCCATAGAAGAATTTGAAGGGTATCAAACTTCTCATTTAAATTTCTAAAAGGCAATCTGAAAAATAATCCCATAGCAAACCTTCACCAAGTAGAATCAATAGGGAAATCTCAGCAGGGGCTTTTACAGCAATAAATTGAGTTGCTATTAATTTCTTTCCTGGGAGTTTTATAACATTCTTTTTTTTAAACCCTGTGCTTTTAGAATATAGGGTAGCAAATTATGCTTTTAGGGTTTTTGCTCCTCCTCTTCTCTAGCCAGCTTGCATTCTAGTTGCCATGCTGTAAACAGAAGAGATCCAACAAATTGAAACATTAGTAAACATTAGTAAATCAGTGTTTTGGCTACGGAAGCAGTCTATCCTAAGCCCAATTTAAAGGAATCAATTTAGAAATGAGACAGATTAGAAAGTTGTCCTTCCTGCTGTTACAAATAATAGCAGGAGGTATTATATAATATCACAGCAAGTAACTGGCTTCCACTCTTCCAGATGTGGCAAACTTCCAGCCACCATAAAAACTGCGGTAGAAAAATCAATGTTTTCTTCTCCCTTCCTCCATTCTCCACAACTGCTTGGAAGAGACAAAATGTATGATTTATCAGTCTTTTCTGAGCAGACATTGCTAGTCAAGAGAGAAGAGAAACTGGAAAAAAGAGGGTAAATATCCACGACTGTTTAGGACTATCATAGCTTGGTTAAAAAAAATCCCGACAGTCACTAGATTGAAGAACAAAAGACAGAAAATGCCCACATTTTTGTGGTTGTGTTATGGTAGATGTATTTTCCCCCCTAAACATCTGATTTGACCAATACTCAGAAGTTCACTCCCACAGATTTGAAACTATCTATAGATTTGAAGTCTTAAATCTCCATCCTCACTGAGACCTCTCTACAACCATAATGCTTCTATCTCCTAGATAGAAATAAAAGAAGGTAGTGATCAAGCATAGAATTAGGAAGGCTTCTATGGTTTCTTTCTTTTAATCTTACATACGAAGAATAAGTAAACAAAAATATCTCACACCTATCACTTATCCCTGTGTTTTTTGATTCAGCCACAGCTTCTTCTAAAGATCCTCCCCAGCACAGAAGTGGAGGTTGAGTTAAATTGAATAGAATGGAATTTGGTATTTAAGGAGTATGAATGAAGAAAGAGTAATATAGTTTAAAAAATAAATGGGCTACTGGCCATCAGTAGGGAGAACACGGGAAGGAAAGGGACATGTAATATTATGCATGTCATTCATTCATTCATTTATTTATTGGTTCGATTTATATGCCGCCCTTCTCCGGAGACTCAGGGCGGCTTACAATGCGTTAAGCAATAGCCTTCATACTTTTGTATATACCTGCTTAGTAGGGCTTTGCCCCCCCCCAAAGCGGTGTTCTTTTTTATACAAAGTCATCTTATTGCCCCCACAATCCAGGTTCTCATTTTACCTACTATACCTCGAAAGAATGGAAGGCTGAGTCAACCTTGAGCCTGGCGACATTCGAACTTGCAGTAATTGCAGGCAGCTGTTGTTAGCTAACAGTACTTTACTCTGCTGCACCACCAAGGCTCTTGCCATTATTACACAAGTATGGTAGATTACATACTGCATTATTGAATCATGACAGATGTGATGTCATCCTAACTTCTCATGGGTTTTGAATGAATGTTGAATTCATATAAAATGAAGTTATCAATATGAAAAGAAGTAATTTGAGATAGTTTGGACTTCTAAGAAGATTGAATAAGGTCAAAATGGCCAAAAAAAAGTATATGAAGGCAGAAGGAGTGGATCAAGAAGACCACCTAGAAAATCAAATTTGGATGGAGTTACTGAAATTCTCAGCAACAACAACAACAAAAAAGTAAAATGTTTAAAGAACCAGGCAGTGGATATATGGCATTTTGAGAAAGTAGAAGCAACCAAAGGTTTGCAAGGATAAAAAAAATGGAGAGGTATAGTGAGTAATGTTAGTGGTATAAATTAGATTTAACCAGTGATGGGATTCTTCCAGTTTAACAACCAGTTCGGTGATCGTGCGCTTCGCGTGTGCAGTGCAAAATCACTTTCCGTGTTAGTGCTAGGGAATTAAAACAGCTGAGGTGCAGCAATCCGCTCTGCCGCACTAATCAGCTGCGAAGATAAAGGTAAGTAAAGAGCAAGGGCGAGCAGGCAGCCCAGTTGATCATCAGAGCAAACCAGTTCACTCCCAGCTGATCGTCGGAGCTACTGGTTCGCCCAAACCTGTCTGAATCGGTAGAATCCCACCTCTGGATTTATTTATGATTCATTTTTAATTCTACACACCCAACTTTATTTTTGACAATTATTTTCTTGAGGAAATAATTGCTCTCCAAGGACACAACACAGCATGGCAAATCTGTACACAATACTTTATTGTAGCATACAGCTTCCCCTAGTGAAGATTATTGCTCTACTCCACTCCTCTAGGACTACGTAAGGTGATGTTGCCACATAACTATGTCTTTATTAGTCCTTTATACTGTTAATAATTCAAAAAAGTCTTATAATTGATAAAGTACCATGCAACCTTTACCTTTCTCCAAAAGGTAAAGGATTGGGATGAGGTGCTATTTCAGTGTGGTTGCTCATCTTCTAATTGCTGCTGAGTTGTAGGCCAAACTGATCTTAAGCAGTGTTGCTTTTAAGTCCCCCAGCTGAGCTCCCAAACCGAGGTCTAGGCAGGAATCCCACCAGGATATACTGCTTAGTGTTATTTGCAGTCTTGGCTGTTGACTAATAGTTGTCTGGCCTGCCTGTATCAGCTATCAGTCTCCAGACATCATCTCCTGCTTCCTTGCCTTCTTTTTTCCTACACACATACTCAGACTTACTCTTAGGGTTTGCTTTTGTAAACTAAGAATCTGGGTGGCGAAGTTGCCTCTGGACAACACAACATCCTTTAAACTGCTAGGGTGTGGCTCAATTAACCAAGCATCTGAAATAGGGGTGGGATGCTTGTGAATAGATACATGCATGATCCTATCTCTCAGGTTTCTAGGGTGACACGCTTTAAAACAACCCTTTGAGGGGAAAAAAAAAGAGTTGTGTTGAGCTTTGGGAAATGGGGTAGGAAGCATTTCTACTTGGGTGCAGATGCTTTTTTCAAACACAGAGCAATCCCAACAGCAATTTCATCACAATTTCAATATTCTTTCTGTGCATATTGCCAGGGCCAGAATGGAATATTATAATGGATATATATATATATATATATATCACCAAGATACATTAGTTCTTTTTAGATTCTTAACTAGGTGGAACATTCAAAGTGTAAAAAATGATCTTATCTGGGAAATGCCACAATGTTTTTTATGCTAAATAAGAATATAGTAGTCTTCTGTTTCAATCATTTAAGGAGCTAGGCTGTGGTTGTTAAGAGTCAATGACTTGATGGCATGTAATCAATCTAATCAATCAGGCAATCAAATGTGCTAGGTTATGCAGTGACACTCAAGTAGTGGGAGCAATACCTAGGGTCATTGCAGCTACAGGCACTAGGCCGTCATTTGAATAGTTGTTCCTGCCCCTTGCACAGATAAAGGCAATGGAATAGTATGATTTATGTAGCAATGTTGGCCAGCTAGGCTGTCCATCCAGTTTGAGCCCAGAGTTTCAGATTCTTTACTAGATGAACGCTAAGTGTAAAAACATGGAAACTTGGAGAAAGGCCTTCAGTGGGAGCAAAGTATAGATGCATTTAAAGTACAATGTACATGCATTTAAAAGAGTCATCCTGTGCAGGTTTTTAAAAAAGAGATATGTGCTTGTTTACCAATATAACAAACAGTAACCTTTCCTGTGTATGTCTGACTTCTAAGCAATAATTATTTAAGTAGGCATTTCTTACTGTTTTGGAAACTTATTCCATCTGGCTATGAATTACTCCCACTCGTCTATAAACAAAAGCCTTATTAAACTCACACATGCTTACTTCTATTTATATCTCAGTTCTGTACTAATATTTAAGGACATAATGTAGAACACCTGAATTTGCCACACAGCTGTCTGCTGTTTTAGATTATGTTAATGTTACTCCCCTAGTTGTAAAGAATTAGCATGCATGCCATTTTAGATATCTTTTTTTATATTAAAAATGTTCCATCATTTCACATACCTTTTTCATTTTGTGCTTTTCATTGCTACCATGCTTGCAGCCACAGGTAAGCAAACTCTCTGTGGGTTTAAAACTTACTACCAGTTGTAAACACTATTCCTAGCTTGTGCTCAGTTCTTGATAACAACATGGAGACCTTCATGCTGTTTTCTTGGCAGAAGTACAGAAGCGGTTTACCATTGCATTCCTTTGGATGTTTTCCAAACTCCTAATATAGACAACATTGCTTGTTCCCCATCTAAATATGTTCATGACTGACTGTGCATAACTTAAATGATCAGCTACAATGAGTTTGGTGCTACTACCTGCTTAAGTGAGCATTTTTTCTTCTTAAAATTACTCTTTTAGTGAGAAAAGCAACCTTAGTTTGAATTGTAGCACTGATCCATCTGGACAGGTGGTTGAGGAGAGAGCTACGTTTCAAAAAATAAATAAATGGCACTGCATAAGGAAATTTAAAGCATCTTTTACCCATTGAAAGTGAGTAAAATTTTGGTGCCTAGTTTCGTCATTTGTCTCTTCAAATATGCTTCTGCAATAGTATTCTTAACTCTACAGAGAAAGTGTTGATTTCTATAAAAACTAAAGCCCGGGACATACAGGCTTTCAAATTCTCCACCAAATCTGTAATAAAAAAATTGGGGTGAACATTTTCTGAATTTCTTCAGAAAAGGATAAATTCAATGATGATTGTACTGTACAGTGAAGGAGAGGATACTTAGAAATGTCTGTTGCCCACTTGTTAAGAAAGTAAGTGCAAAAATACCATATTTCAATGAGAACTTCAATGAGAACTTCATTGAAATAGGTTGAAATCTGGTAGATTTGATTGAAGACTGATAGAAAAGAAATGTTGGAGAATTTATCTGCTCATCGTTAGTAAGAATTTAACTAAAACAAATGGCCTTAAATTTTATACCAAACATACCTTTGAAGCATGACCCTTTTGCCCATGGGTAAGCTGATCTTATCTCCTTATACATGGAATGTGTCTCATTTCTTTTTTGCTGAATTGTGAGGTCCTAAAAAATACTTTTTTCAAATGTTTAGTGTCTGTAGACACTAAACATTTGAAAATGCACAAAAAGAGGATGTAGGAGAAACTGAAAAAAAAGGGGGGAATACATAAGTATATAGCCAAATTTAACTTTCCAAGGAGGCATTAATAAAGGTTTAAGGAAGGATTAAAATGAAGCAAAATGAGATATCACCAAAGTACCACTGAAGCCAATTAATTGTAAATTAAATTAAATTAATTGTACAAATACTCCAGCCAATCTAAAGGAAAATATTCCACTGGTACCATATTATTTATCCTGCCATCATCTTTTTTGTTCCCATGCCAATCACACTGATTATCTAGAAAGAAGAAGGAAGAGGGAATGATACCAAAGTTGATGAAATAATTTTCATTTAAATGATAATTTCCCTGTACTGTGCTTAATACTCTGAGGATAACATAACAAGTACACACACACACACACACACACACACACACACACACACAGAGAGAGAGAGAGAGAGAGAGAGAGAGAGAGAGAGAGAGAGAGAGAGAGAGAGAGTTTGTGTGCAGGTGTCCCATTCTTGAAGAAGCTGCACTATTCTAATTGAAATTAAATTACATGCTTTTGTTTGGTGTTCAGTTATTTGAAAAGCATTTCATATTGATATTATCACTGATGATGCATATACCTTTATATAAGGGTATATAATGCATCTACCCTTATGCTCATAAAAACATTAACCCATACTTACATACATGTCCATACATTAGAGTTCATATACAAAGAACTGTCACCCTTTTGCATTTAACATAAAGATGACAGGACTGCTGAAGGAACTGTCCAAGAATAACTATAACTATTCTTTTTAATGTCCATGCATATACATGGCATACAGCTCAATTAAGTTGTCAAGCTGACATTTACATTTTCAAACCAGTAGACTAGTAGACTGGAGCCAGTAAAACGGAACCTTTCCTATAGGCATTTATCTTACTTCCAGTTGAAATGGCTACTGGTCTCAGCAAACACACAGGGATTTCCCAGAACACAGCTCTGGACATCAGAAGAAGCGTTTCCAAATTCTCCATCAAATTTGTGGACAGAAAAATTGGATTATTTCTCCTGATTTCTATCAGACCTGGAAGCCATCTTTTACATTTGGGCCTTCAGGCCTGCCACATCCACTTCTGTGGGAAAATGGGAGGGGGAATTGCATAGAGTATGGGTGATATATAGTCAAAATAACATTCCTTTCTCAGAGAGTCAAGGACACATTGCCCTGGCACTTGGAGCAGATAACTGGGCGGTGCTGGGCAGGGACTTGAACTTTCACTTGGGTGGAGAAAACCTGGAAACTTTCAGATTTCAGGATTTTCCCAGATGTGCCAATATGACATCTTCAATAAAAAGGAACTTTGAGGAAACTCAAGCCTCAGAGTCTTCTTTTGTTGGGGGTGGTACTTGGAACCCTGACAATTTCATTTGGAGAGGTGAAATTATCTTGACAATTTCTCAGTTCCAGGACTTCTGCTTTGCAGTGATAGTAGCAATGCTACTGAAAAAAAAATGTTCCCAAAGGATTCCCATTAGGGTATCTTCACTTGGGAAGCCAGAAACACTGCAAATCATTGAAAGCACAATAATACAATGATGCATAATTTTTAATGACACATATTTCTCAACCATTTCATAACTAAGTTCAGAGCACTTGGATATTTTACCAAATTATTTTGAAAGCAAATCCTCTTTCATCAAATAGAGATGGTAGAATTTGGTAGAAAAAAAAGATAGAATGTGTTTCTGTGAAACCTCTGTACTGTCAGAGATGTCAAAGGGAGCACATTATAAAAACAGAATTGTGCCACTGTGACAAAATTTCTGTCCCTTTCATATGTGTATGATGTCAGACACATGTATGAAACGGGCAGAGCTCATGTCACAACTGTGTGATTTTGTTAAGAGAGAACTCAACCCAAACATTTTGTGTAATAGCTTTCAGAACATATGGTGGATAAAATAGCAGAATGTTTAATCTGGAAAGATTCTGTCTATAGGTGTGGAAACAATAAAGAACTCAGCTTGGAAAAAATTACCACATGTCATTCTTGGCTTTTGGGTCTGATATCTTCAGAATATGGAAAGCCACTATTATCACACGTGATGAAGTCCTAGACCAGTGATGGAGAAACATTTTGGCACAAAGTGCCCAAACCGGGAGGCACGCACATGCCAGAGTGCAGGAAACTCAACAACCAGGTGGTAGGCACGCATGCGCATATTGGAAACCTGATGACCAGCTGGCTGAGCTGGGGTGACAGCACATCTGCCATAGGTTCACCATCATGGTCCTAGACTAAAAGCCAGATAATCAAAATAGATTTTCATTATCAAGAATATACATCATCTTATTCAGATGTTAGATAGTAGTCATTTCATCATCTACATACCAATGTATTAATCAACCTATCTTTTCACAATTTATGAAAGGAATTAACTCAAGCAAAGATGATACTATATTATATATATCTATAATATAATTACACACACACACACACACACAAACACACACACACACACAGAGCTTGAATTGTGATTAGCCAAAGTTTATATTCCTGTGGAGGGAATGTATAACAGTAGCTTCAGTGGTGGGTTGCTCCTGATTCTGTCCAGTTCCTTAGAACCAGTAGTAAAAGCAGTGGGAGGCTCCGCCTACCCGCCTGGATGTCATAATTGATGATCTGCACATGTGCAGAAGCTTCTGGGCATGCGCAGAAGCATGCACGCGCACTCCCGTTGTGAACCGGTAGTAAAGGTAAGTAGAACCCACCCCTGAGTAGGTTCCTCTCAGACCAATCTCAATTAAAACTGGGTATGTCATTGTTTGGATGCTAAGGGTGCTAACAAGACATGTTTTCAGAAGCTCTTTCACATGTTCATTCCTGGGATATCGAATGTCTGAACAGATCTAAGGAAACTACAAACACTCTCATCCCAAAATTACCCTTCAGTTACTTGAACATGTTTTGTAAAACCAATGCCTGGCACAACATGCTGTTAAAACAGTTTTCCCGAGTCTCTTCAGATAACTAGACTTCAATTCCCATATGCTTGCTGGGGAATTCTGGGAGTTGAAGTCCACTTATGTGGAAGTTGCCTATTCTTAATATTTTCCAGGTTCTCTGCAATCATTTCCTATGAGAATAAAATCAAGGCTAACTTTGCTATCATGTTTATTTTTAAAACTAATAACTGTGTGAATTGAATCTTATTCCAGTCATCAGATCAATTCAGTTCAGTGACTTCAAAACAGATATAACCAATCTAATAACCTTCTGGATTATTTGATTTAAGAAGCAATTTTATATGCAAGTAGAAGGAGCTAATAAATGAGAGTCTGCCCTTTCTGTTGGGGCACCTGCCCTACGGAACAACTTCACCCCACTCCCTACAAAATTAGGATGACTCTGACCTTTCTGGCCTTTTTTAGGCTTTGAAGACTCTGGCCTTGTGCCAACCACTGGACCAGAGTAATAAATGAATCCTTCGGTAATGATTTGATATGGAATGATTAGGGTTTGCATCGATAGTGTTATGTCTGGCTTCTCCATATTAGCTTTGTATTGGCTTCAATCTTATGTGGGTCACCCAGATTTGCAGTTTGAGAGTTTGACAGCCATACAAATTCAGTACATAAATAAATAGCTTTCTGAAAAAAAAACATATATAGGATGATACTAGTCAAATGTGTTAATATACATCTTACTTGTGCTATATAATAATAACAGGCTTACTATCTTTAATGTAGCTACGTTAGTTCTTGATAATAGGAATTGGTATTGACAAGAATCTTTACCTCAGTGGTGAAATTCAAATTATTTTACTACCGGTTCTGTGGGCGTGGCTTGGTGGGTGTGATGTGGCTTGATGGGTGTGGCAGGGGAAGGATACTGCAAAATCTCCATTTCCACCCACTCCAGAGGGAGGATACTGCACAATCCCTATTCCCACCTCACTCTGGGGCCAGCCAGAGGTGGTATTTGCCAGTTCGAACTACTCAAAATTTCCGCTACCGGTTCTCTAGAACCTGTCAGAACCTGCTGGATTTCACCCCGATTTACCCCCTGTGATTTTTGGGGGGCTGGATTTGTAGAAAACAAAATATGTAATTAAAGAATTCAGATAGATGAAAGATGGTTATGAAAGGAAGGTTTTCTTTTTTTGGGGGTGGAGGTAACAGACCTTAGGGGGAGAAAACTTGTGGAAGTGGTGATAGAGTATGTCTCTTCTATATCATCTGATCGTAAAAATAATTAATTTTTAGTATCTTTTTTAAAAGAAACAATTTTACACGGAAAGCCTTTTGCTCTACAGTGTTGTTGTTTTTTTTTACAAAATAACCATTTCTAGCTTAACACCTGTCATAAAAGGAAAAAAAAACCAGTAAGTAGGGAAGAAGAAAACATTATGAAAATGCAGGAACCAGAACAGAAATTTCAATAGCAATGTCCGTAATGGCCAGCTAGCAATGGAAACAGAAGGAAAGGGCCCAATGAAACTTATCTCACAACCAAAGGATTAAAATAGCCCTGGATCCTAATCAGAAGATTTACCTATTTAATGAAAATATTTTTCTTCTACTGCTTATCCATATACTTTTGCAAATATCAATGGGCATTGCAGCAGACAAGATCAGCATCCTAACCTTAGATGATCTAAGGAAACAATTAACCAGGATTGACTCTAGTTAATACATGGCTGGGAAATTGAGCTTCACTGAGAAGCTGAAAAATATGTCCTGGGAAAAGGCAAGGGCAAACCTTTTCCTTATTGCTACTGAAGGGAAAAAGAATGCCCCCCCCCCTTCTTTGTTATGGTTGATCTCTTCCCTACCCAAACTTTCTTTCCCTTAGAAGAAAGACTAAACAACTCTACAGTATCCCATCTCCAAGGTGGAATAACCTTTTTAGGGAGGGATAAATTGCTCCATTTTGCATGACCAGAAATGAGCTTATAGCAGAGTTTGAACTGGAGTTGATGGGCTTCCCAGGGCCAGCCATCTGTTTCTGACGAGACGTATCTGAGTCAGGCAGTGGAACGACATTCTAATTTAGTGCTGTTATTACTCTGCCTTTTGATCTATAATGTTTTGGCCAGGTTTCATTTTCAACTGCATTTCGGAGCTAAGCATATGTATGCATGGCTGATTATTTGATTACTTGATCTTTTTCAGTGGGGGGGGAGGGGGCTCTAGAGAATTGGGCCAGGATAGCAAAGAATCTAATGTTCTGTGCCAGATGAGGCTAAGGGTGAGGGAAGAGAGATTAAGGGATACGGAAGCTTGTAGGCAGGGCAAAAAGATGTTTAGTATTAAACAAGTCTTGCAGGTCACTGAGATCTGAGGAGTGCAATTGAAAATTCTACATCAGTTGTATATCATTCCAAGGACAAGAAAGATATTAGTCTTCCTTTCAAAGTATTAAGCCAAGGGCTGAGAGAGGCAGGCAGTGTCCTTTGGAGATGGTGAACCTGTCACTGATTAAGTCCATGGAGAGTTGCTCTCATCTTTATGATCAAATTACCTCAAACCATTGATCTCCTCTGTCTTGTGTGTTTCCAGTGCCCTCCTCACTTGTCTTCTCTTACAAGGAAATACTTCAGAACAATTTATTGCTAGCTGCAATTTTTCTTCTTGTTGTCTAGATCAGTAGCAATTTCCTCTTCTTGTCTAACATCCTTTGCAAAACTAGCCTTGCCAATTTTCTCCTCCCTCCCCCAGTCTATTATGGGCTGTGAACCCAAATGAATTTTGTGAAGCAGGCAAGATGAAAATACAGTCTGAGCATCTTGACTGTTAGAACAATATCATTTAGAACTGAACTTATTGAAGAAGGAGTGTATTTGTTCTGTTTTCTTTTATATGTCGGTTTAGGTTTGGTAATCACAGTAAAGCAGCCATTGTCAGTTTTTTCTTGGAGTTCCAGGAATGAACAAACTTCAAACTTATGAATGTTATGTTGTTTGCTTGGCTTTTTTTACTAGGATTTGCAAATGGGAACAAGTAATCAGAGAAGACAGAAATTCATTTTTGTTTACTGCAACCTTTTTTAAGGGCACTGAAATAATTCAAGAGGAGGAGGAATTATCCTGTTGTGGATTAATGGGATCAGGGTAAATCCGAAGAAGCAAATTAATTGTTTCCTCCAATGCAAAAATCTCTCAAGAAAATCCAACTTTTGAAGGTAGTATTTTGTTTTACAGAAAAATTCTTGTTTTCTCTCCAGTGCAAAAGTTTGTTCTTTTGTATTGTTTCAATAATTCCAAAGTGTGCCTCACTTTCCATTTCCAGTGTCTAGGCTGAAATTTCTTCCAAAGCATCACACAGACATTGCATTATTGTGGTAACAATAACCTATGAATTGCTAAATCTGAGTTCTGTGTCTTACAGAGAAAATGGGATGTCCTACTCATCCTGGACATACTGGCACACCTCCAACATGCATCCCTGATGAATTTTTCTAATTTCATAAAGAATGCCTCAGAAAAGTCTCCCCATTGCCCCACAGATGAAAAACATACAAATATTATTGAATTTGAGTTGGAAAAGCAGAACATTCAATTTATGAATCCATTTGGTCCCATTTTCCTATTCCCCTTTTGACCACTTTTGCTTAAATTAAATCCTCCAAAGACAACCTAAAGGATATTACAATATATGGGCAGCTGTGGAGATATCAAAATAATGGAAAAATCTGTAATTAACAATAGGAATAACATCCAGCGTCTTTGACAGAGTCCAGACCCAGTGGCCAAGAGAAGTTTGAAATGAAGATTCAAATATGGTGGGATAAAAGAATAACCTCTTATTTGCAGTGGAAAGTGTTGTGTACGGATTGGCTAGAACCTACATAAGTTTTCATGCTCGCCACAGATTGGCTAGAATCTGCATAAGGTTTCATGCTCACCGCTGATTGGCTGTCCGGACCGTGGGCGATTTAACCTGCTGTCATTGGCCGGCAGGTCTGCCTGGAGCTCCTTAAAAAGGCAAGCTCCGGCAGCCCAGCCGGCAGAGCACAGTCACATTTTGCTGGAAATAAAAAGGTGCTGAATTCACTAATGACTCTCACCTGTTGCCTTGCACCGATCTAACAGAAAGAACATTTTCTGAAACATTGCACTTCTTATTGCAGATTTTTTTGTGCCTCCTGCTCCCTGTAGCAAGGTGGCAACCTACCTGGTCACATTTATCAGGAGGAGAAAGAACAGTTGAAGACAGTGTTCTTCCCTTTCCTTCCCAGAAAGAGCATAGCACCATCTGCCAGCTTCTTTAGAATAGCAGAGCTAAAGGAAAGCTAATATAAACATCTAATGGGCATTGTACCTCTAGTGGCTTAGGGCATGATTAGGGAAGTAACTTTGTCTCCCACTACAAAGTTGTCTAGACGGTAAGACCTGCAGGAAAGATTCTTTTGAAGATGATCCTGTTTTCAAAGGCCAAGAATAAATTCTTTCCATCTGTCACTCTCGAGCTATAAGATGATCTCCCTGGGGAACTGCATTTGCCACCCCCTGCTTTAAATTCTAGGTCTTTAAATGTTAATGATTTTACAACAGTATTCACATTCTAAGTGTTTTCTTTTTAATCATTGTACTTTTGTATTTTTGTTTGGTTTCTGCTGTAAATCAATTTGAGACTTTAGATTTGAACAGAAAGTCTAGATAAATAAATTGAATAAATAAGGTACCATATTACTAACTGGATACGCATATTCTTTAGGTTTTTTTCTGCTTTGTTGTGGGTGTTTATTTATTTATTTAATTTTATTTTATTTGTCAGGAACGTATTAGGCAATATATATAAGTAAAAGCATGAACTGAATACATGAAATAGATACTAATAGAGGAAACATTAGGACAGGGATAGTAGGCACGCTGGTGCTCTTATGCACTATCCTTACAGACTTCTTAGGAATGGGGTGAGGTTAACAATAGACAGTCTTAGTTAAAATTTTGGGGGTTCTGGGATGAAACCACAGTCACGTAGTGCATTCCAGGCATTGACAATTCTGTTGCTGAAGTCGTATTTTCTGCAATCGAGTTTGGAGCGGTTCACTTTAAGTCTGTATCTGTTGTACGCTCGTGTATTGTAGTGGTTGAAGCTGAAGTAATCATTGACAGGTATGACATTGTAGCAGATAACTTTATGAGCTACATTTAGGTCATACCGAAAGCAGCATAGATCTAAGTTTTCTTTTTTTCATCAGTACCTGTTGTTTGTCAGCCAATTGGAGATTAATTTAATTGAAAGGTAAATGGCCTTTCCCGACTAACTCTGATACAAATATAGCAGCATCTTTTTTAGGTCAGAGAGAGCATCCAAAGAGAGCATCTCCCTTAAACAGTATGGAGAGATATAATTTACATAGAATAGGATAGGATAGGATAGGATAGGATAGGATAGGATAGGATAGGATAGGACAGGACAGGACAGGACAGGACAGGACAGGACAGGACAGGACAGGACAGGACAGGACAGGATAGAATTCTTTATTGGCCAAGTGTGATTGGACACACAAGGAAATTGTCTTGGTGCATACACTCTCAGTGTAGATAAAAGAAAAGATATATTCGTCAAGAATCATAAGGTACTGCACTTAATGATAGTCATAGGGAACAATTAGAGAAATACATATCAAATGGGTGGTTGTCTAAGTTATCCTAGCTGTTTGAGAAGGCCTACTGGAAGAAAAGTTGTTTACCCATCAAAAATATATGAAGAATGGAAACAAAGAAATAATGATCCCTAATTACAAATCAAATTCAACAAGAAGAGGATATCTGAAAAGAATGCACCAGTTCTGGAAAGGACGAAATCCAGAATAAAAAATAACAGATCAGAGGCTAGCAGATCAATGTCAATTTTAATACAAAATAAAGTATTACAGAGTTGAAAGAACTGCAAAAGTCTATCCAGGGCAAAGAAATCAAAGCCTTGCCAGAAGTCAAGGGAGTCAACAATAGAGGAAGCCAGTATAGCTATAGCTATGAATAAAGAACAAAGCCCTCTAACTAAAAAGCAAGATAAATGGAAATGGAATAACTGAGCACCTAGAACCACACGAAAACAGCAGAATAAAGTTGCCAGAATTTCCAAATAAACAGCACAAGTATTAAAATCTGCCAATACTGTAATGTCAAATATAAGCACCAGCTCACTGCAAGAAACAAACTAATATACAGCATGGCTGCTGTTATAACTGAATACCCTGGAAGAAAAATACATTTTTAAAAGCCAAATAGTTCTCCTCCAAAATGGAGTATCAGGCTGGAAAATGAAAGCAACATATTAAAATCAAATCCAAGTGAACTAGAACAGATGAAAGAAAAGAAACTGAAGAATAAGAGGACAAAGAATATTTGATCAAAAAATATTACCTAGAAAGAATCAAGGAAGCACTGGAAATAATAAAGCAACAAGTAACTATAATCAAGAAGATCAGCAGATATAAATTGAATTGCACACTCTAGAGACTCCTATTTCAGTCAAATCAGAAATGTTTCTACCAATCCATCAATTAATAGACTGAAATGAACTAGTCAACATCTGATAAAGAAGAAACAGTGCTTTTTTGGCTGCAGCTAAGGGATAATCTAAAGAAACACAGGAAGAATACATCTTGGATAAAGGCAGTAGTTGAGAATAAAAAAGAAGCTGAAATGAAAGAACGTGTAATAATAGGAGAAATGATGGAGAAAAAGGGAAGAGAAATCAAGAATTGGTCAGTGTCAGATGAAAATAAACTACATGATTTTTGTTTTAAACATTTTATCAGCCCTGGAGGCCATCTTTTCTTTTGGATCTTCAGGACTGCCACATTTAGTCTATGGGAAACTGGGAGGGGGGTTTGCATGGAGTTGGTAGAAATATTTAGCCATAACAACATTTTTTTCTCTGGGAGTCAAGAACATTCAGCCTGCTCCTATAGTGGCATGACTGGGAGGCATCTCCAGTTGGGATAGTGGATTGATTGGACCACGTGATCAACTTGTGGGTGCAGGGAAAGGGAATTTGACTTTCCTTTGGGTGGGGAAAACCCGGGAGCTTTCAGATCCGGGTTTTCCCAGATGTGCCAATATAATATCTCTAATAAAATGGAACTTTGAAGAACTGCTGGCCTTGGAGTCTTCACTGGTTGGGAGTGTTACCTGGAACCCTGACACATTTATTGGTCTATACCCACTTATTGCCAAGTAATTTAACAACATATTGTAAAGAGGTGAAATTGAAGATTGGTTAACATCTGGTAAAATTTTCTTGGTAATGAAAAGATCAATAAAGGAGCCAATGCTAAGTGATTGCAGGCCAATTACTTGCTTACCAATAACTTTCAAATTATTACTTGATGTTGTAGCAGATGCAGTCCAACAGCATTAAGTTGAAAACAAGCTCTTTACACCTGAGCAGAAAAGCAACTGCCCAAACGGCAGAGGAACAAAACATTACCTCATAATTGACAAGATGATTTTGGAAAACTGCAAGAGAAGGAAGACCAACTTGAATGTAGCTTAGATTGATTACAAGAAGGCATCTGACTCCCTGCCATATGATTGGATAATTAAGTGCCTAGAAATAACAGGAATCTGTAGAAACATCAGAAGCTCTGTGCAACGATCGATGGCACAATAGGAGACAGTTATTGGCCAATGATAATAGACTGGTAGAGGTTAATATCAAAGGAATCTTTCAAGGAGACTCACTATCACCACTACTGTTTGTTATTGTATTGATGACTACAAGCATAGTTACCATATGGAAGACTGTTAAAATTTACAAGTAGATTCAAAGTCATGTTTTCACACATTGAACAGATGCTGTTGTATAGTTATATAGCTCAAGGTAGTGTGTGTAAAATTTTATGCAATCATGGTTTGCTAAATAAACAGTTAGAAATTGTGGGCACTACTTTCCCTATATTTTCTTCTTTAAGAACATTTGGTATGGGTGGATACTCTGGAGATATGGCAGCTTAGGAGGACAGAGATAGGAGAAATATTTAGATGGAATAATGAAGATACAGATGCTGACAGAGACAAAGATCCAAGAGAGGAGTATGAGAGGAAAGCCAAAAAATGAATAAGAATTGAAGTATTAAAACGGGCAAGGGATGATGGATAAAATAGAGCAATTTTTTCCTCTTTTTTTCTTTCTTTCTTCTTTTTTCTAATATAATGATGGCCTGACTGAAAACTAGAAATAGAGGTAGAAATAAGAATATACACCTTTATGTGAAGGACTACGTATTAACATAAATATGTGTTTTGTAAGCTGCCCTGAGTCTCCGGAGAAGGGCGGCATATAAATAAGAATAATAAAAAATAATAATAATAATAATAAAAATAAAAACCAGAATAGAGGTAGAAATAAGAATTAGGGGGAATATTAGTAGTTATAATTTCTATATAAATTGAAAATTGAAAATAAGTAATAATTAGATGGAAAGTTGAGAGGTTGAAAGATGGTATTACTATGTATGTTCAAAATCATTTATATTAGAATGGAACACTGAAATATTGAATAACTACTTTAAAATAATCATGTACATTAATATAAGGATTATATAAGTTTGATTAATGTAATAATTGACTATTGTTATTTGTATTAATATGAACCATACCCAGAGACCACACTGTTCATGTATTGATGTTGATATATGTTTAAAAATAAAAACTCAATAAACCTTGGGGGGGGGCGAACATTTGGTGAATAAGATAACATTTACAATTGCATTTAAACAATTGCGTTGGTATATGTGTCTCTATCTCCTCCATTTTTAAAGGTTTTAAGGTTAAATTTTGTATCAAAAATAAAGATTATTTATTTACCACTCTAATTATGTTATTTAACCAATGCTATGTAATATACCTCTTAGCACAAACTTGCTGATCAAGAACGTTTTTCAGGAGAAATCTCTGAATTTAACATCTTTCATATCAATGAGAGAGAGGATGTAGTTTTGTTATGTAGTGTTATCTGGCTTGATGATGGACAATTTAAGGTCTAGGCCTGCAGCCAAGAGAGATTAAAGGTCTGACAGTTGACTAGAACAGTGGTCCCCAACCTTTGTGGCTTGGTTGAGCAGGGAGAGGGGAACCGGGCTACAAGGGTAGCAGGCCAATGAACACATGCATGCACATCTCGATTCATGCAAGTGGCTGGCAGGCACACACGCACATACACATGCAGCTCGACTACTTCAGCTGTGCACACATGCCCGTGCATGCCAGTCTGCCATTCGGGCGAGTTGAGCTGCGCCTGGATGTGTCGGCTAACTGCTCACACAAGTTGAGCACTCATGTGCATGCATGCTGGCCTGGTTGCAAATAGGCTGGTAGTGGGCCATGGCCTGGAGCTTGGGGACCCATGGACTAGAGTGAACATGGAGCAGCAAGGACTGTGAGCAGGCTTTGATCAGCAAGGTGAACAAGGCAGTGAATAGGTTCTGGCCAGAAAGAACCCTAAAGCACCTGGTTGAATTCCATAGACCATCAATGGTCTGCAACCCATAGTTTAAGACAGGGGTGGGTTCTAAATTTTTTTACTACCGGTGCTGTGGGCATGGCTTATTTTATGCGCATGTGACAATTCTTTAGGATTTAGCAGAGATACTGGTCTACCAGGCTTTTAACTGCTTGCAGAGCTGTACCAGTCTACCATTTATTTTTGCAGGCAATGGTCTACCCATTTATTTTTGCAGGCACTGGTCTACTCATGTATTTTTGCAGGCACTGGTCTACCCATTTATTTTTGCAGGCACCGGTCTACTCATGTATTTTTGCAGGCACTGGTCTACCCATTTATTTTTGCAGGCATTGGTCTACCACCAGACTGCCTTTTACCACTGATCAGCTGTAGGGCGGCCCTTTGAAGTCCTGCAGAAAGAGTTTGAACAGTTTTTCCTTATAGCCCACCAGATGGGACTCAGGAGGCAGCAATAGATTGGGGGCGGGGCCAAATAAAAGGTAATAATAACATGGGGGGGCGGGGGGCAGAACCATTCAGTGATGTCATATCGTCACCGCTACCGGCTCAGCGGAACGGGCCAAACCGGGAGGAACCCACCACTGGTTTAAGAATCATTGCTTCAAGAACAAGACATTTTCTCTGGCTTATAACTTTCAGAGATGAAGCATACTTAAGAAAAAAATGATATGTAGACTGAAACAAGGGCCAAAATATATTTCAATTTTCATCTATACTACTGGTCTTTTAAGGCATAAATGGCATTTGCAATATGAAGCAGTATAACAAGATACTATAATCTTCCAGTAATGAATTCAGTGAGACAGTGAATAGGAAAAACAAACAGAAATTTGACCAAGAAATTTGATGGAAAACTTTAAGTGGAAGTCTGTAAATGAATATTCCCAGTAAGTCAACAGCACTTGAGAGCTGAGAAGGCCACAAGAAGAAATAAAACTCTTGTACTGATGCTACCTTAAGAAATAAGGCTAAAGATTAACAGAGAGGACTTTACAGTGATGTTCTGCAATGTTTGTGGGATATTTGTGTTCTTACTTGACAGCAACCTGATATATGTTGTGTGCAAGGGCAAGCGTGTTGTGATGTCTGAAGAAAAAGCCTTCCTCTCAACCAAATGAATAAGTTCCTTGCCTGCAAAGATGACAAATTAGGCTCAGTTCTGCAACTTCTGCCAGTAATTCTGCTAACTGATCAGGGTAAGAAACTTCACGTCACAAGGCTATTGCACTATACATTTCATTTTATTATTAGACAAAATGTATTACAAAAGAAAGTAGAGTATTTATTGATTAATTGAGTGATTGATTTAAAAATATAACCAAAGAGGAGCATCAAAGAGAGAAAGATATAGTGATTGAGGAAGACTGAAATTGAATAGAAAGGAAAGTAGGATGATCAAATATATTTACTATATGTGCATACTTCCACATAGGTGCACAATCACCCACACATATATTACATGTATTGTCCATTGCTTATGTTGTTATAATACTGGATGAAATCCAACTATTATAATGGACAATATTCCAATTAGATGGTATCCAATTAGTTAGAACACTGAGTGATATCAAAAACACTGTAATGTTTGTTCTTCAAAATCTGCACCAAAGGATCTCACAAATTTCTAGAGCAAATTTGGACAGGGCATAGGGATGGGGGGAGAGAGAAGGAAGAATTGCAGAAAATCAATTCCTTCTCTATTCCAGTAAAAAATTGCCTTCCGTTGGCAAAAGAACTGGCCATATATCAATTTATAGTGTTATTTATTCTAAGAACATATAAGTTTAAGTTTAAGTTTATTTAATTTATATACTGCCCACCTCCCGAAGGACTCGGGGCGGTGAACAGCCATAAATAAAACATATAAATACAACATTTAAAACCCACTAAAATCTAATTAAATAAATTTGGCCATAGAAATATTAAAACCCCAATAATTTAAAACAAATTAAAATTTATAATATTAATTAAAAAAGGGGAATCAGGCCAGGCCTGCCTGACGAAATAAAAAGGGCTTAAGAGCACAGCGAAAGGTGCGTAGGTCCGGGATCCTCCGAATCTCTGGGGGGGAGCTCATTCTAGATAGTAGGTGCCCCCACAGAGAAGGCTGTCTCCCTGGGGGCCGCCAGTCGACATTATTTGGTCGACGGCATCTGGAGGAGGCCATCTCTATGAAAGCGTACTGGCTGGTGGGAGGCCACTGGTGGCAGTAGGCGGTCTTGTAAATAACCAGGTCCTAAGCCATGGAGCGCTTTAAAGGTAGTAACCAAAACCTTGAAGCGCACCTGGAAGACCACCGGGAGCCAGTGCAGCTCGCGCAGGAGAGGTATCACATGGGAACGCCATGTTGCTCCCGTAGCCACCCGCGCGGCTGCACTCTGCGCTAGTTGGAGCCTCCGGTGCTCCTCAAGGGGAGCCCCATGTAGAGAGCATTACAGTAGTCCAGGCAGGAAGTGATGAGGGCATGAGTGACCGTGTGTAAAGAGTCCCGATCTAGAAAGGGATGCAACTGGTGGATCAGGCGAACCTGATAAAAAATCCCCCTGGTCACGGCCGTCAGGTGCTCTTCTAAAGACAGTTGTGAGTCCAGGAGGACGCGAGCCCTCTCCATGGGGGGTCAATGATTCGCCCCCAATAGTCAGATATGATGCCAATTGACTATATCAGGATGTCGGAAACCACAGCCATTCGGTCTTGGATGGGTTGAGTCTGAGCCTGTTACTCCCCATCCAGATCTGTACGGCCTCCAAGCACCAGGACATCACTTCAAGAGCATCGTTGGGGTGGTCCAGGGTGGAGATGTACAACTGAGTATAATCAGCATACTGATGATACTTCACCCCGAAACCACAGATGAGCTCACCCAGCGGCTTTACATAAATGTTGAACAGAAGGGGTGAGAAGACCGACCCCTGTGAGGCACCACAAATGAGGCACCTCGGGGTCGACCTCTACCCCCCTGCCAACATAGACTGCCACCGGTTGGAGAGAAAGGAGGAGAACCACCACAACACGGTGCCTCCCATCCCTAACTCTTCCAACCGGTGCAGCATGATACCATGGTCGATGGTATCAAAAGCCACTGAGAGATCTAATAGGACCAGCAACCTCTGTCCCGAGCCCTCCAGAGATCATCAACCACCGTGACCAATGCTGTTTCCATGCTGTACCCAGGCCTGAAGCCCGACTGGAACGGATCCAGATATACTGTTTCATCCAGGTACTGGGGGAGCTGCTGCGCAACCACACTCTTGACAACCTTCACCACAAAGCGAAGGTTGGAGACTGGACGATAATTAGATAACACTGCCGGGTCCAGGGAAGGCTTCTTGAGGAAAGGCACCTTCTCTTTCAAGGTGGCGGGGAAGACACCCTCATTTAACGAAGCATTTATAATCCCCTGGAACCAGCCTTGCGTCACCTCCCGAGAAGCCAGCACTAACCAGGAGGGACACGGGTCCAACAAACATGTGGTCGTGTTCAGTCCACCCAGAATCCTGTCCACATCATCAGGAGCCAAAGGATCAAACTCATCCCAGATTATATTCACAAGACCTGCCCCACTCATTCCCCCCGAGACCACACAGTCAGAGTCCAGGTTTTCCCAAATCTGAGTGATTTTGTCATGCAGATACTGTACAAAATCCTCAGCTCTACCCTCCAAGGGGTCCTCCCGTGCTCCCTGGTGGAGCAGGGAGCAGGTCACCCTAAACAGGGCGGCCAGGCGGTTATCTGATGACACAATAAGAGCAGCAAAATAGTTACATTTTGCTGCTTTTATTGCCACTAGGTAATTCTTAATGTGGGATCTCACCAGTGTCCAGTCAGATTCAGAAAGGCTGGCCCTCCAACTACTCTCTAGGCATCTTTTCCGGCGCTTCATCTCCCTTAGCTCCTTGGTGAACCAAGGAGCCAGGTGAGATCGGCACTGAGTCAGAGGCCGCAAAGACACGACCTGGTCCAGAGCTCCAACAGCTGCCCTATCCCAGGCAGTCACTAGGTCTCCAGTCGAGGAGTGAGCCAGAGCCTCAGGGAATGGCCCAAGCTCCACCTGGAACCTGTCAGGTTCCATCAGGTGCCTGGGGCGGAACCAACTTACCGGCTCTGCCTCCCTGTGGTGAGGTGCAGTGGTTCAAAGGTCAAGATGAAGGAGAGAGTAATCCGACCATGACAAGGGCTTGGTAACTATATCCCCTATTTCAAGGTCACTCAACCACTGCCCAAACATGAAAACCAGGTCCAGCGTGTTTCCCCCTGTGTGAGTAGGTCCATTAATTAGCTGGGTCAGGTCCATAGCTGTCATGGAAGCCATGAACTCCCGAGCCACCACGGAGGCCTCACCCATGGATGGCAGGTTGAAATCCCCCATGACCATGAGTCTAGGGGTATCAACCGCCACCACTGCGATGACGTTGAGTAGCTTGGGCAGAGCTGCTGCCACGTAGCAGGGAGCCAGGTACGTGATCAGCAAACCCATCTGTACTCCATGGCCCCACTTCACAAGGAGGGACTCACAGGCAGCCATCTGAGGAACAGTGGCCTCCCTTGGTCTAAGACCTTCTTTAATAATAACCGCTACCCCCCCTCCCCTCCCCTGTGACCTCAGCTGATGGAATGCGTGGAAACCTGGTGGGCACATTTCAACGAGGAGAAACCCCCCCCTCCTGGCCCAACCAGGTCTCTGTAATACCTGCCAGGTCTGCTCCCCTCTCCTGAACAAGATCACAAATGAGGGGGGCCTTATTTAGTACAGACCTGGCATTGCGCAACATCAGCCGAAGGCCTGGGCCTTGAGGGTCTGTGCTACCTGGAAAACAAGTGGAGCCTTGGGGGCCGGAGCGCGCCACCGCTCGTAAACAGCGAGCGCACGCTCCCCTAACATGATGTGGCCCCCTGCTCCTGCCATATCTGCCCCTCCCACTCACAATGTTGATATGTTGGAGGGGGACAAATATATTCTGCTTGTAGCATAACTATCACAAGTTCAAACAAAAATAAAGCCAATCTTATTTGTAATATTAATCAAGAATAAAAAAAAACCCAGCCTCGTTTACTCTTGACTAGTTTTTACATGGTTGAAGGTGTGTATGGCATTTTGTAAAAACAAATGACTTTAGTGCAGGATCCTTACCTTCTATGGGCCAGGTGGTGGCAGTGATGTTAAGTGTGCAAAATTCTCTCATACATGGGCCAAGGGTGGCATTTATTAAGCTTTTCTTTTTCTTTTTTCTTTTGGCTCTTCACTCTTCAAACTTTTTAAAATTGTACCATATTTTTTCCCCATGTGTTTCCCCTATCAAAGGAAGGTAAACCATGCTGCTGACTTATTCAGTGGAGTGATCAGCTTGATGCTGAAGAATCCAAAGAAGAAGGTCAAGGAATATAGGCATCCAACTTTTGGGCTGCAGGCTGTCCACCTACCTTTGTACTTGTAGATAAAATGTAGAATGTTAAATTTTGTACCGGCAGGTTGATGGAAGAATAGAATGTCTTCATCTTCGCTATATACTCCAGAAGTGCACACAGACAAATTTCATTAAAAGCACACTATTTTCAGCTCCCATATCTGTAAATGTAGAGCAGACAAAGAGAATCAGTTGTTTTGCAGTAATCGTGAAGTTGTCCCTGGGAAGAATTGCCATGCTACTAATGGATAATAACCAGGGTTAATGAAAGGCTTAATGAGGCTGTTTGTTGAGGGTCAGCAAATCTGCCCATGGCAGCTGATGTAAGGAAACAGACTGCCTTGCTTGAGGCTGTAAGTCTCAAGAGTTTCCAGAAGATAAACAAGCAAACATTTAAAGAAGAAAAATCCATGACATCGTTGCTTCTGAATAAACTTTCTGTCCTTTGGAGGGATTTATGAAGTATAATTCTAGTATGTACTTTTTCCCATTATCAGAACACATTTTCTGGCTAAATGGGACCATAATCCTGTTAGTAATATTACTGTCTGTTGCTATGGAAGTGGATCTGGTGATCCAAATTTAGTACAATAATTGCTTCTCTGATCCACATTTCAGAAGGAATGTGTGGTTTTGCATGGCTTTGATGGCTATACTGTGACACAAGACACTGTGAAAAACATTTAAAGGTGCATAATTTTGAATGGAAACAGTGAGCTCCCCTTGGTGCAATAAGAGCATTTATTTTAACTTTGGTTCCTGTTCTGATACCAAACACAGATAATGATAAATATGTGCATAAATAGCAAACAGAAAACTTGTACTCTTGGGATCAGGACCAATATGCCACCAAATATTAGACCAACTTTTCCAGGCTGTGATACCTTCCAAATATTTGGCTTTTAGTTCCACTGAATCATTCAGCCATGCTGAAAGAGGAAGAAATCCAACTCTTTTGGCTTCTAATAGGTTGGAAAAAACCTATAGCTCACATTGGAATAACTGCTTATTTCAAGTTATGATAGATGCTACTACCTATGCTGCAAATTCACTGGACTCTAGAAGTTGAAATGTGGGTCAGAAACTAATTTTAGAAAGAGCACCTTCTCTCTCTCTCTCTCTCTCTGTCTCTGTCTCTGTCTCTGTCTCTGTCTCTGTCTCTGTCTCTCTCTTGTCTTTTTTTCCATTTACTTAAAATACACTTTGAAGGAGCAAAGCAATACATTGGTTACACTGCTTAGTACTATAACTACAGAAAAGAGGAGGAGGAGAAAAGAGAGAGAGAGACTGCTGTAAGACAGCTATTCCTGTCTATAATACATTTTGGTTCTATCTGCATTTTGAATGCTAATGTGAAGGAATTAAAAAGCGACTCCTGGAAAAACACAGAAGGGTCTAAAAATATGACATTTTCCTGTCACCTCCACCTCCAATCCCCTTTTGCTAAGCTTTGCTAAGTTTAGCTGCTGTACTCCCAATAGGAATGTCTCTGCCAAATCCCAGGGCTTTACTTTGAACATGGTAAGAAATGTGTTTCTTGCAGTATCAAAGCCTCATCCTTTCTGACTACACCTTTGATCAGAGCAGGAAGAAAGATTTGCTACCAAGTGAAACTTGATTCATTTGGGGATTCATTACACACTTAAAAACTACCACTTTTCATCAAAGCAACAGCTAAAATTTGCACACCATTTCATGGACGCTTTGATGGTTTGTAGCCCAGGTGCTTGGAAGAAATTAACAGGTTTGCCAGAATTAATGGAGCACTAAGGAGAGTGATTTGGAGTTTTAAATCTTCCTAATTAGGTAAAACCCAGAATATTTTATACAAAAACATCCCCTATAAATGTCAAATTATATAAATTGTTTCAGTTCCACCTAAAAAGAAGGAAATCAATAGTCCACTTAGATTGTTAACGGAAATTCTTGGGCCTTCCTCAGTGTCAAGAGATTGGAACATTTTAGTTTTGTTTTCTTAAATACCCTTGAAGCAAATATATTGAGTTTAAATGACTACCTTTTTATGTTAAAAATAATCACCATCATTGTTACAAATTATAAATTCTCATTTAGCACCTATCCATGAATCTTGTATATTCAGTGTCTATTTTTAGGAACTAAAGATACATTTCACCAAGCATAGTCTGCCTCCCCTACCCAGGGAATTTGCATTCAGTTTATTTCTACTAGCATAACATAGGAAGCTATGGTGCTGGAGAAGACTCCTGCGAGTCCCTTGGACTGCAAGGCGATCAAATTGGTCAGTCCTAGAGGAGATCAACCATGACTGCTCTTTAGAAGGCCAGATCCTGAAGATGAAACTCAAATATTTTGGCCATCTAATGAGAAGGGAGGACTCACTGGAGAAGAACCTAATGCTGGGAAAGATTGAGGGCAAAAGAAGAATGGGACGACAGAGAACAAAGTGACTGGATAGAGTCACTGAAGCTGTAGGCGTGAGCTTAAGTGTATTCCAGAGGATGGTAGAGGACAGGAAGGCCTAGAGGAATGTTGTCCATGTGAAGGGTTGTGATGGGTCAGATACGACTTTGCAACTAACAACAACAACATAGGAAGCAATTCTTTCAACAAAGTGTCTATGAAGATTCTCAGTCATCCAGGTCATGGTTGTCCCAAAGGTACTTTTTCAAGAGGCAACTGGACTTTCTGGTTTTGCTTCTCATCCAAGAAGCTTCTTCATCTCTGACTGGTTGGATCCTTCCATTCCCCACCATCCAGTCAGAGCTGAAGAAGTTTCTTGGATGAGAAGTGAAATGTCTTCAAAGAAAAAACAGAAAGTCCAGTTGTCTCTTGATAAAAGAGCCACTTTGGGGTGTCTTTCATCAAAGCAAAACTGTCTTCTATTTGTTCAACCCTGACAGGCTGATCACTCCCCTTCATCTGATAAAACCTCCACATTCCCTGGGAACTATTGGCAGTACTTGAGTTAGGAGCGCAGAATTTTGGTCACTACTGTAAGAGATGCAGTCATTAAGCAAAGTCACCATGTAACTGGATCTGTTTTTTAAACCACTTTTATCAGTCATTAAGCAAATCACATGCATAAGTGAATCACACAGTTTTTAAGTGAATCCACCTTCCTTGATTGTTAGAAGCCGGTTGGGAAGATTGCAAATCAGACCATGTGACGGCAAGATGCCACAACCATCATAATTGCAAACCAGTTGCTAAATCCCCAATTATAAGCACATGACTCTGGGGATGATGTGACAACTGTAACTTTGAGGGCAGGTCACTTTTTCCAAGACCACTGTAACATTTAAATCTTGTGTAAACAAATGGCTATAAAATTCAAGGATTTCCTGTATTTTGTTGAGAATCTCATTGCAGTGGATAGGCTGCAATAAGCAATGCAAAGAGATACATAAAAGCAGAGCAGCTTGCTATTAAGAAATGAAAGCCTCTCAAATTGGTGCTTCAAAAATAAAGCACAAAAAATTGCAGTTTTATTTTTACTACTCATCAAGGTGTGAGACAACATTAATATAAGTAGCAGTTTTCCACTCTTGACTCTAGCTAACCATATCAGAAAAAATGTTTACTTTTAAATCAAGCCACATTTTATTGAAAAAATGTTGTCGAAGCCCCACCCACCCGCCGGCCCCCACCCTTTGGCTTCTGCCTCCCAGCAATTTGCCTCCTTGCAACAAACAGCAAACAGCCTGGTCAGCTTCAGCACAGCTGATTTAGCATGACCAGCTGATTGGCAGTTGGATCTGCCTGCTGGAATACCGCTTATCAGCTGTTCCAGGCTGCGGGGATTGCCACCGCCCATTGCCGCTGCTGCCAATTGCCACCTCCATGCGCCCCATTTTCAGCCTCTACACATCCCGGTTTTGGCCCCTGCACCCCATTTTTGGCCTATTCCAGCTGGCAGGGATTGCCGCCTATCCTTACCACCTGGAACAGGCCAAAAATGTGGTGTGTGAAGGCCAAAAATGGGGTGCATGGAGGCTGAAAATTGGGCACATGGATGTGGTGATAGGCAGCAGCGGCAATGGGTGCAATAGTGATGGGTGGCCGTGATCCCTGCAGCCTGGAACAACTGATCATCCAAACAGCTGTTTGCTGTTTGCTGCAAGGAGGCAAATTTCTGGGAGGCAGAGACATTTTTTTTCTTGTTTTCCTCCCCAAAAGCTAGGTGCATCTTATAGTCCAGAGCATTTTATAATCTGAAAAATACAGTATATGCCATTAAGCTATTTTTTTTTTACTCCTATTACTCACATAGACAGATTTTCTGCATGACAGTCAGATCCTGGCTTGATCTTTCAGGTCTTCCAATAGGGCACTCATTTCTGCTGGTTATCCTCTTTTTTCTCTTTCCTTCCATCTTTCCCAGCATTAGAATTTTTTAACTGGTTAAAAGTTCCAGATTTGAGTTCCAGAGAAATCAAATTAGACGGTCCAATATGCACAGAACCTGATTTTATGTGATCATTCCAATGTAGTAGAGTTTCCATCAACATTTACAACAAGGCTCCTACTAGTTTTCCACTTGAATTCCCTTGCCTCCTCCAATATGGGGACAATATCTGGTTTTGAAGACATATTTATCCCTTATTCAGTTTTTTTAAAGGTCTCCATTCTAGCATTTCCCGCATGTTAGGGCCGGGGACAGGGATTGCTCCTCTGTTCTGGTCCTGTTAGATCTCTCAGCGGCTTTTGATACCATCGACCATGGTATCATGCTGCACCGGTTTGGGGGAGGTTAGGAGTGGGAGGCACCGTGTTGAGGTGGTTCTCCTCCTATTTCTCTGACCGGTCGCAGTCTGTGTTGGCAGGTTGGCAGAGGTCGACCTCAAGGCGCCTTGTTTGCGGGGTGCCGCAAGGGTTGGTCCTATCGCCGCTCCTGTTCAACATTTATGTGAAGCCACTGGGTGAGATCATCCATGGCTTTGGGGTGCGATGTCATCTGTACGCTGATGACACTCAGCTGTACCTCTCCACCCCAGACCACCCCAATGATGCCCTCGAAGTGATGTCCCAGTGTCTGGAGGCCGTGCGGGTCTGGATGGGGAGGAACAGGCTTCGACTCAACCCTTCCAAGACCGAGTGGCTGTGGATACTGGCGTCCCGATATATCCAGCTGGTACCATCGCTGGCTATTGGGGGCAAGTCATTGACCCCCACAGACGGGGCTCGCAACTTGGGTGTCCTCCTGGACACACGGCTGTCTTTAGAAGAGCATATGATGGCTGTGGCCAGGGGGCTTTCTATCAGGTTCACCTGATACACCAGTTGCGCCCCTTTCTGGATTGGGACTCCTTATGCATGGTTACCCATGCCCTCGTCATGTCCCGCCTGGACTACTGCAACGCTCTCTACATGGGGCTCCCCTTGGGGAGCACTCGGAGGCTCCAACTGGTTCAGAATGCAGCTGCGTGGGTGATTATGGGAGCAACACGGCGCTCCCATGTAACACCTCTCCTGCGCGAGCTGCATTGGCTCCCGTTGGTCTTCCGGGTGCACTTCAAGGTATTGGTTCTCACCTTTAAAGTGCTCCATGGCTTAGGGCCAGGGTACCTACGAGACCACCTGCTGCTACCAATAACCTCTCACCGGCCAATACGCTCTCACAGAGAGGGCCTCCTCAGGGTGCCGTCAGTCAAGCAATGTCGGCTGGCAGCCCCCAGGGGGAGAGCCTTCTCAGTGGTGGCACCCGCCCTGTGGAATGAGCTATGCCCTGGAATACGACTGATCCCGGACCTCCGGACCTTCCGTAAGGCCCCGAAGACATATTTATTCCATCAAGCTGGCCTAGCCTAAATAGTTTTTAATGGGTTTTTAATTTTATAATGATTTGGGGTTTTAAATTGGGAGGCCGATTGATTTAATGTATTTTTTAATTATCTTAACTTTTGTATTTGTATGTATTTTTAATTTTGGCTGTTCACCGCCCTGAGTCCCATTTGGGAGAAGGGGGGTATACAAATTAAAATAATAATAATAATAATAATAATAATAATAATAATAATAATAATGTTCATTAAATAAAATTTTACAGAACAAACTATTTTGCTTGAATGGACTATTGTGAAGGGTCCATTATATATTATATATGTGCATTTATATATTTACACAAATACATTGCACAAATGCATTGCATACATACACAGATATCAGTCTATGACCAAAAAGCCATACATCAATATATGTGATAACCATCTAGTAGCATTAGAAACAGTATGGAACAATATTATCTAAAGTTGGAGGTCAGTGTAAGCATTATCGCTGTGATCCTTCCTGACTTGGACATTGTCGAGGCGTGTGCTGGGACTTCAGAATCGTCAACATTCTTGCCGAAGAGCCATGCTGAAGGAAGCTGGAATAGGTAATACTAAACTAGATAATATAAATTGTATAATATCTATAAACTAAATAATATTAAACTAGATGCAGTAGTTTATACCAATTGTATACTTGTCAGAGTTATTCAGAAAATAAAAGGTATCAAAGATGCTTTCTGAAGTGATGTAATCCTATGTTCTTTCTAAACAGATGAATCCAATATCTAATTCAAATCTATTGATTTAAATTGACAGAACAGAGCGCTGTCTGTCTCTGAAAGCAAAGATCTAAATTCCTACCTTAGAAAAACTAATGCCTTGTTGAGATTAAATTCCACAAATCACATCATTGATAGCTTGATATACTTATCAGGATTACTCTGCTACTAGATAATGTATAATCCTACCCCTGTCACAGAGACACATATGAGCAAGGAACATTAAGACAAACTCTTTTTGTTTAGAGTTCTCAATAAAGCTGACAGTGATGCAAAAGCAATTAGTTACATGGAATAGTCACAATATTCAGAAAATTGCACCTCAAACATAAGAACACCACTATAATGGCCTCACAATTCTTCCTGATGTCAGTAGCTGTTAGGTACAGGTTCTAGTCCATGAAAACCTCAGAGTTCAGAGAACAAGAGTTTCCATTTTGCTGTAAGCCAAGCACTTAGAAGTGTTTTTGGGGGCCTTTATCTGCTGTTCTTCTTTCCATCCATCTTGCAAAGTGGACAAATGGATAGAATTGCAACCGCTACTCTCCCTCTTGTATAGGATCTTGTGAACTGTCTAGTCATCCAGCATACGTGAAGTTTCATTGTAGAGAAAGCATGTTATTGTGCCAATGGCCAGGTAAAAGAAGATGATGAATGGCACTAAAATTAATTAATAATTAGACAACCCATGACCCATTAAGTCATTCTTCTTTCCTCAAATAATGCAAGTGGTGAAGCCACCTCTCCTTCCTTGGCTAGCCTGCAGAACTGCCATTTTGCTGGAGAGAGAGGGATCCATAAATCATGAGGAAAACTGCACCGCTACTCTTCATTCTAGTGTGTCCCCAAGGGTCTCCTTCCCTCCAGGGAGGAAGACGGCTCACCTTTTGACTGTCAGCATCTTCCAGCTAGTAGGCATCCAATCCACCCCCTCATCCTTCCACTTTCCATATATAATGTAGGTTTGTGTCATTTCCTGTCCCTCACAACACTCAGGAGAGCCCCAGTGAACAGACCTCCTCCTTGACTGATCTGTAGAACTGCCTACCCAAATAGTACCAAAATAATCAATGGCTGCTCATCTGTTGAGCCTTGCTGCCAGTTGATTAGATGCAGGGACCAGAGGGTGGGAATACATCCTTCCATTTTCCCTTGTACCACACAACCTATGAGTTTCTAGTAAATATGATCAGAAGGTATAGTGGTGCTGATGTGACCACCGCTTTGCTAAATTTCAGTTCTACAAAAGTCGTGGATTTTAGATTTTGAAACCAAAGTTAGCTCATTTGAGATAATTTGGTTCAAAATTTTTGCTGTACAATGCATTGTTCACCCCACTGAAGCTTCCAAAATATCAAAAGACACAAGAGTTTTAGTAATATGTAGATAGATGAGTTCTTCCTAGTGTTTTCCCACAGGTGCAGGATCAATTTTTTGGGGATCAAAAAGCACCATTTCATTGTCTTGCCACAACACTGTATATAGCCGTTGATCCATTGGTTGCAATAGGAACTGATCAACTGGCTTGTCGCTTGAACTTGAAGTTGGTTGGTCCATGTTAAGCTTAGCACGATCAGGAAGGAGGGCAGGTTGCAGCAGCATCAGCAAGTATGAACTGAACTCACTGGCAATAATGAGCTAGGTGCAGGATAAATTCAGTTCAGTTGCTTTCCCACCACCATCAAAAGAGGAGCAAAAGAGAAAATATATTTTTCAGTTTCCTAGTTTTTAAATGTAAGCTGAAATTATTTTTAACGGAGTATTTTATTTTACTGTTTGATGGATTTCAACTTTGGATTGCTTTGTTTGTTTTGTTATCATGGTTGATGAGATGCAGTGATTAAAGTGTTGGACAAGGAGTGGGGAAACATAAGATTGTAGTCCACTTATGACACTGACAAAATCAAAAACAATTTCAGTTTGAAAACAAGACATTTTAGACCATGCCAGACCCCAAAATGCAAGAGAATTCATAGAGGCTTGGCTTTCTGACAAATCCCCTATTAACAGCTATACTGAAATAAGCTCCATGCATAAACCATTAAAAAAAGAAAGCTACCAAAAGACAAAGAAGTGGGGAAATAGTCCTAAAGACCTCTGCCCTTAACACATTCAGATAAGCCAGGCTCAGTCAAGAAAGAATCAGTGCCTTAGCAGGATACGCTACAACATTTAACCAGTCAACAACCTGCACTGATGATGTTACTTAACCTGGCAATGAAAGGTTTGCAAGAAAAAAAGCAAGCTTCAGAACACCAAGAATTCAACATGCACATGATCTTATATTCTTTTCTGTGGAGTGAATTAAAAAGAAATGAAATATGTTATTCTTTAACCTGTTTGTGAATAGTGCCTTCATCTTTTTTCACACCTGCTTTCAGTGGCGTGCTATTTTTATCATATACAATAGTGTCTCCCAAGCGTTTCATTCCCCAACAATGTTCATTTTCAATCTTGAAAACATTACTGAGTAAATCTGATTGAGCTCTGTTTTTATCTATTGTTTGCATTTTAATGAAAGCTGCAGTTGGACTATACATTCTAACTGAAAACACAGACCTTTGCCCTGCATAAAATAGATTCTTAATTATATCTTCATCTGCAATATTTGAAGTGTCTCCCTCTTTCTCTAGTTTGACATTTAAAAATTACCTAGAGAAATTTGATGAAGAAATGCTAATATTGGAAAATGTTGCTTGATCCAGTTTTTTAAATGATCTGATCTGATTCTATGTTCTAATTCTATGTATTGTAATTCTATTCTCAATGTGCAACACAACTGTTCTTTAAATTCTTTACTTCTCTAAATTTTTATATCTTAGTTCAAAACATTAAATGGATCAATTTATATTTTACGAACAAAAAAATAAAGGGGACTAGTATATACCTATTTCAAGCTATTTAGCTCTCATCAGCTATCCATACCCTTTCTAGGATTTAAACCCGGGCTACTTGCATATTAGGTAGATGCATTAACCTCTAAGACACAGGCTCTCCTCACTTTGTCAGCTATACCAGGGGAGAGATTAAGTGCTTTCCTGTATACTAGTCTCCCTTTATTTGTTTGTTGGTAAAATATAAATTCAACCAAAAATAGTTGGTCTCAAAAGCGACTGCCTGCGAAGGCTTCTGGATTAGGGCTGAAAGGTGAAAGTGGGAGCAATATGCTCCACCCCATATTTGGGTAGACGAGGTTGCCCTGATTTTTCCGGTTTCACTGGAAAAACAATTAAATGGATCAATTATCCCATTAATATATGGAATTATGTCTTGGTGTTGCTAGGTTTGTTTGTTTTGGGTTCTTTGCTTATACAAATTATTACTTTTTGTTGTTTTATTATTTTCCTGAAAGTTTTGTGTGCTTTTTTTCTTGCTACGTGGCCATTAGTCTTCTTTACTATAAATCATGTCTGATTTAGGACATGTGCAAGAATCTTTTGCGCGATCCATAACACTAAACCTTATGAATCTAAAAGCCTCAATGCCAAGATACTGTAAAGAGAATGCCATGTAGGTCTGTGCTTTTGTTCTTCCTGAGTCAAGTTCAGTTCACAAATGAAGGCAAATATATAAGCCCCGAAGCTTGGAAGAATAAACATAGAACATAAAGTAATAGAATCAAAAGGGACTTTGGAGGTCTTAACCTTTGGTCCCGGTAACTGACTCAGATGGGATCCTGCAAATTCAGTTTCTTTATGTCCTATAATTTAGCTCATCTTTCAAAAACCGAGGAGGGGAATAGAGTTGGACCGAGGAATAATGAGAAGGCTTTCTAACATCTTTGAGCCTATTTCAAATGCAAATTTCTTATCCCAAATTCTGCCAAGGCATAGAATACTTGCAGGTATGTTTGAGGAAGTCCTTGTTTGCATATGTACCAATTTATTTTTGCAAAGGCATATTCACTGCCAACCATATGCTGCACCTACAAAATTGGAAAATAGTTCACTGTTAAAATTTCATAATAATAATAATAGAATATTAGAAATCAGAAGTGGGGAGTTAAAGTACAGTATAAGAAGAGTAAACCTGATTGCCTTCCTAAGGGTCAGGCTTCAATCCCTAGAATTTTCTAACTAACATGGCCATTGCTAAGAATCTGGGGAGTTGAAAAAATGATTTTCAAGTTTAGTAACGCATAGTGGGCCACATGAGGGGCAGAACAGATTGATTTAGAGCCATATGAAATGTTTGACAAGAACATCTAATTTTTATTGTATTAAGAATGTTATTAAAATGCAAATTGTATTCCGTATTGTATTAAGAACATTGCTTGACATAAAAATTAACTACATGCATATTATCCAAATGAGTTAGTTACCTTAACTTAATTGGGGGTGCATTTTTAAGTATCAGAGGCTTGTCATTATTCCTAGCAAATAATACGGTGTAATAATATAGCATTTAGCAAGATTTTATATATTATTGCAAGCTTGCATGTCTGTACCATATAATTAGACACATAATTAGAGAGAGAAATAATAATAATGAATTCAGCCATACTAACAGAAAACAACCTCTATAGAATGTTCCAATTACTTACATTTCATTCCAATTATTTTCATTCATTCACACTGGATATTTATATTGGAAGTTAATAGCTTCAAGACTCCAAAAATACTTTTTAATTTATTTATTTCTTTATTCATTTGAAATATGCCTAAACCCTTTCCAATACAAATCTAGAAGACATTTGCTCAATATTTACTTCTAATAGGAATAATTTCTCTTTCTGTTTCAGTCCCAGAGCACTTTAGTTTCCTTATTTTCTATTACTTTGTCTATTTTGTGATCCCACCAGATTTTGCTTGCAGGCAAATAATATTTCTTGCAGATATTCCAATGCACCATTTTTGCTACTTTGTCATGCCATTGTTTGTAGTCAGTTTCTACAATTGTCTTGCAGGAGCTAACTAGGAGGCCCACAATTTGCCGGTGGTCCTTCGGATCCGCTTCAAGGTGCTGGTACTTACCTATAAAGCCTTTCATGGCATGGGCCCAGGGTACTTGCAGGGCCACCTCCTACCGGCCTCCCACTGCCCAGTGCACTCACATAGGACTGCCCTCCTCCGGGTGCCATCAGCCAGACAATGTCGGCTGGGGGCACCCAGGATGAGGGCATTCTCTGGCCGCACCAACCTTCTGGAACAAGTTACCTACTGGGCTCCGGACGTCCCCTGATCTCCGCTCTTTCCGCAGTGACCTGAAGACATGGCTTTTTCAGCAAATCTTCTGATCTGTTTGGGAGCTATAGTTTTAACTTGGGGATTTTAATTGGATTTTAGCATTATTTATTGTTTTCTTTTATTGCTGTGAGCCGCCCTGAGTCCTTCGGGAGAAGGGCGGCATATAAATATTATTTTAAAAAAATTCTTCTGCTTCTTTGCAGAGATGGCTTTTGTTGTCTCTTGCTGTCTTCTCAATTCTAGCTTTGTATGTATTTGTTCCCAAGGCTTGGCCTTGTACAGCCAGAATTAGCCCTTCTGTTTCTTTCTTCAACTTTCATTCTCTTAATCATTACCAAAACAAGCCATTAATAGTTGCTATCTGCTTTGCTTGTTAGTTTTTTTTAAATATATATATTAGGTAAAGGTTCCCCTAGCACCTATGTGTTAGTCATTCCCGACTCTAGGGGGCGATGCTCATCTCCGTTTCAAAGCCGAAGAGCCAGCGCTGTCTGAAGGCATCTCTGTGGTCATGTGGCCGGCATGACTAAACATGCATGGAATGCTGTTACCTTCCCACCAAAGGTGGTCCCTATTTTTCTATTTGAATTTTTTATGTGCTTTCGAACTGCTAGGTTGGAAGAAGCCGGGACAAGTAATGGGAGCTCACCCCGTTATGTGGCACTAGGAATTCGAACTGCTGAACTGCCGACCTTTCAATCGACAAGCTCAGCATCTTAGCCACTGAACCACCATGTCCCTTTAAAAATATATTAGTTATGTAATATTTTGCCTAACCATGGCTCTATTCTTTTCTTCATTTGGTCTTTCTTATAGGTCAGTTTGGTCTCTCCAGTACTCAGTAAGCCTTCCTTGTAAACTAGTATCCGTGCATTTTGCTTACTGTCCTTAGATATTCTTCCAATGTCCTTTTTTCTTCTTTTTTAACTGCTTGGTGTACTTACAACACTCCATACTCAGTAATTTTCCTTGGTAGGTAGAGTCTGTCAACATCACTGGTGACATTGCTGGATGAAGGATGCAATATATTATCATTTTATTGATATATTTTAAAAAATTAAAATCAGTGAGTGCCAAGGAAACTTCTATCCCTAGATTAGTCCAGCCATCCTAGTAAAAGAGAAGGAAAATGGAAAAATGGAAAAGGAGAGTAGATAATATTTTTCATAGCAGAAAATCATTTTTTAAATTTTTCATAGCTGTGGGACAGAAAACAATTTCACCTAAGGTTCCATTAGTATACTCTGATATCCGATGCTTTAGAAACAATCATTCAAAGTTTAAAATGGTTGGTTTTTAAATTAAATCAGTAGTTCAGGAGAAATGATCTCCTCTGCTCTATAAGGCAGTTCTTACACAGTATATGCTGCTTAAATGAAATGTGCGACAATTAATTGACAAAATGCTTGTTTCTTGGATTCTTGGTGACAATAGCTAATGTAACTAAGTCATTCTGAACAAATTGTGCAAGATGTGTGTCTCTCTTTCTGTCTCCAAAGTCACTGTTGCAAACAGTGAATGCATACTTCAGTTCGCTTATCAATATGATCAATGTTTATTGTTTGTTGAGGCAGTATTTGTTATAAAAATAATAATAATGAAAAAAATAGCAACCAAATGAATTGGGTGAATTTTCTTGATCTCATAGTTACACAACCTTTAAGTAACTGTGAATAAAGTTCATGGCATAAATACAAGCATAAAAACATTTTTAATGCTATAGATGCCATACAGTTCCTGGTAGAGACTGTACCTATCTCTTTAATCTAATGACCTTCAAATGGTTGCAGAAATGAGCTCAGTTTGCAATATATATATAGTAAATTTAGTGTAATGTACTTTTTAAATATATATATATATATATAAGCTTGTTCCATCTGAAATGTCATTTATTTATTTCTTCCTCTGGCTTCCTTGTGAATCCAATGAAAATCAGATTGATGGCTTCTATAGCATCTCTCATGCTTCTCTGAAAGTCTGGCAGTGAATTGTGCTGTGTGTGGTGACATCACTGTGATAGATTACACACACACATGTGATATGCTATATTTTTCAAGGTCTCTTGACAGCCTTCTTTGCACTTGGTCCATTAATCCAGTTCAGTGAGCATCTTCCAATAGGAAGTATTTTTTAAAAAGTGCTGTGTGAAAGAATTGTAATCCCCCTTCCACCAAACATGAAATTCTCTTCTCCTTAAAAATGATCCTAAACAATTCATCAGGATGCCAGTAATTTCAAACATCATTTTGGATCCTGGCAATTGCAAAAAGGGTTTGGGTTTACTGTTTCTTTATTGGATTCTGCATTGTATAAAGGGAATGATGCATTTCTCAACCGTTAAATGTAATTCTTTTATGTAGAATACTAATGTGTACTTAATTTTGTAACTAATTTCCTTGCTATTGTTTTAAAACATTCTGCTTAAAAGTTGAAGATCTAACTTTCTTATATGGGCATTTGATCTGAGTTGGTGGTAACTGGGCAGCCATGCTTAGCTATGCTATCTGGGTGTGTGAGAAATGAGTTTCATTTTGCTTTGTTGTGTTTTATTGTTAACCACCCAAAGTCAATTGACAGGGGCAGCCCAACAAAAGAGTAAATAAATGGCCCAATGGAAGAAGTTCCTTCAGCTACTATCCAATGGAATTTAATTGTAGCACAGAGAGCCCAGAGGATTACAGCTGGAAAGATAATTGTATCATTTGTCCATCTTATAAATAAGTAAGTAAATAACATGTCACCCACGAGAATATTTCACTAATGTTCTCTTCTTTTTGAATGAAAAGTTGAAAGAAAATTCTCATTCATGAAACTGGTACATTGATAAATGAATGCATTATTTTATACTGTATTTCACTTCTTGCTGTATTTTTATATTTTAATGGTTTTGCAGTAAAATGCTTATAATTAGGATGGGAGGGAGAGAGGAAAAATTCATTATAGCTTATGTTTATTTACACTTCTGAATATATTTCAAGTAATTCACAATCCTGCTTCTTTTTTTGGATCAAAGATAAATGCTATACAGAAAAGACAGAAGAAATAAATTATATAACCTTTGAGTTGCCAGAAATATTGGATCTGTAATGTTCATTCTGTTATTTTAGATTCTTGGTGCAAATATAGCCACCATTGTTGGGACTAAACTGCTGCGACAATTGCAGAAATCAAGGTAAATTATTTCTCCACATTTATTTAAACTAATGGAGTGTTAAAAACTGCCTTGTAATTCTACAAAAATTTATTTGACATATGAAATAAACTTCTTCCTCCTCATCTTCTGTTACTCATGTTCACTAAGTATTTGAGAATGTTAATATTTTTTCTTGCTATTTTCCCATTACTATTATTACAGTAGCAGAAGGTCTTCTTAGCACATTGCTGTTTCCTGTAATACATTTAGCTACCCAAATATGAAAAATTCCAAAGAAAGAAATTCCCTCCTAATATCTTCCTTGGGATTTAATGGAAGCATAAAAAATCAGGGATTCTGCAGACCACCACAGTGATATTCCTAGTATAAAAAATAAGAATTTTACATGCATTCCTTAACCACTTTATTTCTAAATAAGTACAAGACAACTACCCTTTTCCCTTTGGGAGTCTATTTCACTTTCATTCCACTGAATGAAAATGGGTGGAGTAGGGGAATGGGGAAAACAGTGCATTTAATAAAGTAAGTTTAGCTGCAAAGCACATTGTTTGCCCCAATATCCAAAATAACTTTCCAGAATAGGAAGAAGAGTGATTTGACCTTACCCCATTTTCTATAGCTGTAAGGAATTATTGCCTATATGTTAATGTCTGCCTGTGCTACAAGGAAAACCTTGTAGAGTATTGGCATTATAGCTCAACTAACTTTATAATTGAGTAATTATTACAAATGAGCTTGCATGGGTAGAGCAATTTGTTGAGATGCAGGAGTGCTGAATGCAAAAACAAAACAAAATGCCATCATTGTACATTTCTCTATAATTTTATGAAGAATTATATTAAATGGATAAAACCAACAAAGAAATCTAATATGAAAGTGCATATGTACTGAATGTATGTGTGTGTGTGTATATATCAGTGGTGGGTTCCTCCCGGTTCGGCCCAGTTCTCCCAAGCCAGTAGCGGTGACGATATGACATCACCAAACTGGTTCTGCCCCCCTCCCCCACGTTATTCTTACCTTTTATTTGGCCCCACCCCCAATCCATTGCTGCCTCCTGAGTCCCAGCTGATGGCTAGAGGGGAAAAAACTGTTTAAACTCTTGCCGCGGGGCTTCAAAGGGCCGCCCTACAGCTGATCAGTGTTAAAAGAAAACAAATGAGTAGACCGGTGCCTGCAAAAATACATGAGTAGATCAGTGCCTGCAAAAATAAATGGGTAGACCAGTGCTTGCAAAAAATAAATGGGTAGATCGGAACAGCTCTGCAAGCAGTTAAAAGCTTGGTAGACCAGTACTAAATCCTAAAGAATTGTCACATGACCATCAAGCCACGCCCACAAAATAAGCCACGCCCACAGAACTGGTACTAAAAATTTTTAGAACCCACCCCTGGTGTGTGTGTGTGTGTCTGTGTGTGTGTGTGTTTGTGTATGTATTTAAACAATGTATGAAACATAAATAAAACAAATAAATACCCCCCTCAAAATATCCCTGCAAAAGATAGTAACAAAGAAACTTCCCCCTTCATCCACTGAAAGCATATTCAACATTCCAGATACTCCTCGATATGCAACCATAATTAGACCTGGAATTACAATCATAAGTTATTGCAGTTATATAATGAGTCAACACCTGACTGGACCTGATTTTTCAACGTTTTTTGCAGCGGCTGTTAAGCGAACACCACAGTCTTTAAGTAAAAAAAAACATTTTTATCAAATTGGAGAATATACAAGAAAATATTTACAGAGATGCAAATTAAACTTGCAAGGGTTGACAATGAGCAGTGATAATTAAAATAGTTCACATGCATAGTTTTTAAATTCTGAAGACCAAAAAAGTGAAGACTGGAGCTAATGATGAGCTTCTTCCCACTATTAAATAAATATTCTTATCTACATTCTTTAATCAGCAGAAATAGGAAATTTGCCCATTCCTAACTTCCCCTGGTTTTTTTTTTTTTGATCACTCCTGTCTTTTGACTTGCGTTCAATTTACATACGTTGAGGTCTTGAACAGTGTTAGAGTAATGGGGTCAATATTAATTTAATTGTGTTACAGCTAAGGACAGCACATAGGTAGGAACGAGGTGAGGCAAACTATGCCAGAGAAGGTTTATCTTATAGCTAGCTGCCCATATGGACATGATCACAGTCTAAAGTGAACTTTATATACAGGAGAGCCGTAATGATTATAAAGTTAAGAAATTATTTGAAGATCTGCAGAACTGGAACATTTAACAGATGATAACATTATTCAGGCCTCAGTTTTTTCCCTCCATAGATATATGGATACATGGAACAGCACCCGGATTTGGGGATGGATATTCATAAACATCTCAGCTCACAGAAGCAACTCAATGTTGATATCCACAGCTTCTTAACCATCCATCTATAGAACTAATATTGAATGAATGAAATATCCTATAATTGAGATATGGACCTTATTCACGTGGACGGGAGGCTCCCTGATAATTTGCCCCAAACTGCCAATAGTATGCAGAGCCTACTTCTGAATACATTATACCTACCCACGATTTGTCAGTTTACTCATGTTCAGAAAATCAAGAAAATCCTTGAAGAAAAAATAACAGCACATATACTGATGTTATCCTCCCTTAACTGAATAGTAAGTAATATATTACTACAATATTGGTTCCCACCCCTTGTGAAACAACTCCCCCCCCCAATTTTTAAACTAGTAAATCTATTTTCAAATTATTGATCTGTCTTCTATATACTATATTAATGACAAAATAGTTAACAGGTGCAAGAAGAATAAAAAAAACAAGATTAAGGTTTCAATATTCTCTGTTAACCAACTGTTATTGTAATTCACTCATTGAAAGTTTGGCATAGCATCTTAACTATCCCAAATCATCCCAAAAGTTACAAGTAATTCATCCTGGATCAAATATCCACATTTGTTTTTTAATTCCATGTCTTATCAGCTAACAGTTTCCAGTTAGGTATAATAAATCCATTCTCCAATCTTCCTCAGACTTTGTATGAAAAAAGATTTTGTCACTTCCCGATTCAATCAGACGCCTAGTATTGTAAAGATATGCAGCCTTGAACTTCAAAGAGATCACAAAATCAACTCAGTTAGTTCTCCAGCTGTGTTGGTCTACAACTTTCAGAACAGAGTCCCTTTGTGAATCTTTATTCCAAACTATCTGCCTCTGCATACTTTCCATGGCCATTATCATCTCATCAAACTTAAAAAAAATCCTTTCAACTAAAATCTGCATACTCTACTATTTCTACTATAGTGGTAGTAGTTTGTAGATACTTTAGTATATCTACTACCCAACAATCTTGTCTTAGATTTCAGCCATCGTTGCTTCCATTCCATTCCATTCCATTCCATTCCATTCCATTCCATTCCATTCCACTCCACTCTAATGAAAGCACTTCACCATCAAGAAACACATTGTGCTTTCTTATGGAGAGAACAAAGGTTATTCAGAAGAACATAAATCAAAGAGAAAGAAAAAGAAAAAAGTTCAGCAATGGGTTGAAATAAATCAGCATTCAACCTCTGGTCAACTTTTAGGAGCAAAAAGCAAAGTAAAACAATAAATTCAAAATGTGAAAGTTAAAAACCCACATGTGCTTAAGAAAACAAAACTACTGACAGGAAGATGGATTTGCCCAGTTATAGTTTCCATAGGGAATTGGAATCTAAACTCCCCTTGCCAAATGGCTCCACAGCAGTGGTGGGTTGCTCCCAGTTTAGTCCAGTTCTATAGAACTGGTAATAAAACTGGAGGGAGGCTCCGCCCATCCACCATGATGTCATCATGGGTGATCTGCGCATGCACAGAAGAGCATGCGTGTGTGCAAGCAAAGTGAGAGTACACGTCTGGTCCCATTGCAAACCGGTAGTAAAGGTAAGTAGAACCCACCCCTGCTCCACAGCCATCCAAAAGTTGTCTTGGGTCATTCCTGAGTGTTCCCATTCAAATCCAGGGAGCAGCACTGCCAGATATCCATCTTTGGCAACAAAAACAGCAGATCATTGGTAAGACAGAAGAAAAGCTCTTACAGTGCAGCAGCCATCTTGGGCAGGAGTCCTCACCAAATACAATGATTATGTTATAGCCTGATGTAAAGCACATCCAGATATTATAAGTACTGTTTGGGAAATGTTTCATAAGACTGGTCTATGCTACAAAGAGTGAATTGGCCAGTCAGCAGATTGGGCTTGATACATAGAAGAAATATATCCTGTTACTTAATTTATTTGTTATTGTGGTTTTGTTTGTTTTTTACTACCATGGAGTGGGGACTCACTGTTATTTATTTCAGATTTCAAAATATCTTGCCTAGTGTTGGAATATCCTGAGCCAGGCCTGACTGTCTCTCCAGAACTGTACTGAAAAAAGAACAGGAACTGGCTCATGCTATAAACCAAGGACATCAAACTCGATTTCATTGAGGGCCGGTTGTGTTTGACCTTGAGGGGCCATGGTGGGTGTGGCCATGCTGGGCATGGACAGCTTGACATCACTCATGTCTTGGATGCCTGTGGTGGCCTGAGAGCTCTGCCAGAGAAAATGAGCTCCTGAGCTCTGTTCCCATCTGCGACGGCTTCTGCCAGAGAAAATGGAGCTCGGGGGGGGGGGGGGAAGGGCCCTCCCAAGCTCCATTTTCTCTGCCAGAGGGTTGCAGGAAGCTGTTGCAGCCAAAAACGGAGCTCAGGAGCCTATTTTTGCTGGCAGATGCACCGTTGGCAGATGCACTGTGGGCCGATCCTTTGCTGTTCCCAAGGCGGCCTGGTGGGCCAGATCTAAGCACCCCCTGGGCCGGATGTGGCCCTCGGGCCTTGAGTTTGACACCCCTGCTGTAAACTGTTGCTCAAAATTGTTGCTTTAGGATTTGCATCTGTAGCCGAGCAGATGACAGTTGTCGTCATTATGTAATTTGGCAGCAAAGAATGCATAATTAAATTTTGCCACATGAGTTATTTCCCTGTATAATTACAAAATATTTCATGTATTACAGATGTTTGTCATAAATCTTTTCTCCTTATGTATTCGCCACTGCTTATATTTAGGAAGCTTGTCAAATTTATGAGGGAATAATTCTGTTACAGTTATTTGGGTGGAATTGTGCATAGTTTCTGATAGAATGCTATGAACTGTTTGCAAATTAGAACTGTGTTCACTTTAAAAATTATTCAGAAGAAATACTTCAGACCTCATGTAAAACAAACACAATACCTTTCTGCTGTAGTGTTTCTCAATCTCAGCAACTTTAAGATCTGTGGACTTCAACTGCTGGCTGGAGGAATTCTGGGAGTTGAAGTCCACACATCTTAAAGTTGTTGAGGTTGACCACACTACTTTAAAGAAACTTCTTCCTGTAGTCCCACACAAGCCTGGTGAAAAAAAGAGATGTTTCTGTCATTCATAGTCACTCACCACGGGTTATTTCCTTGCAGGATGGTTATTTCCTTGCAGCACCAGCTGAGATAGCGCTTGCTGATTAGATGGCTCCTTCCTCCTTCATTTCACAGTCCTCCTCTGTCCCCGAACCCCTGGCTAGTAGGATCACAGGTATGGAGGAGAAGGATATGTTGAAGAGAGAAGTACCCTTTATCTTATTTACTTGCCTACCAAATTCCATATATCTTCGGGGAGATGCACAGGTGCACATATATTAGTGTGGTATCACAAATAATAACTTTGCAGAAGGGGTAATTTGAACTATAGAGAACAATACAGGTGGTGGGAAATTTGTATGGGTAATTTTCAGTAGTTTGCACCTGGCACATACCCATCAATCTCTGTATCAACATCAGACCAAACATATGTGTCACTCAGTTTGGCTGGCAAAAATACACTTTGATGTTTATTTATTAAACATCAGTAAAGATTGTAAAAAAATTAACTGGCAAGAATGAGTCAAAAGACAGACAAAAGCAGGAAGAAAGAGAGGCATAAACAACAAGTAAGAATTTACATTTTTTTTTTCTCTCACAAAAAGCAAAGAACTTGTTTGAGCTACTGGAAACAATGCAGGCATAGTGTCAAAAGAAGGAACTTCTATTATTCCAGCTTTGAAACAAACTGGCACTTTAATTAAGAAGTCCTTTTAACAGCCACAGTCCCAAATGGAGAGATGCAGCTGCTTTAAAAACTTATGCAGAAGGACAAGGGATTCTAGTTTATCCTTAGTCCAACCAGGTTTAGAACCTCCAACACAAATTCAGATGTTCCATAATGAAAGAAGTAGAGAAGGATGGCTCAAAGTCTTTTGCTTGAAATGCCTTAGTTCATGTCGAATGAAGTACTGTAATATCACTCCTCTTCTGCAAAGATCAAAAAATTGATGACTTTGGGAGTCAGATTGAAGTCTTTAGCACTTGGATCTAATTTACTACTATCTTCATTAAACAACCTATTCAAAATGGTGCCATTTTCTTTTCAAAGTGGCCTTGCTTGCAATTTAAAAGCGTTGAATTAGGTATTTGTAAGAGATTCATAAATCTCCTTTGTGGTTTTCTTTATTCACCAACTTTAAAAAAACATTCTCACACCTGTTCTTGAAGGAAGATTGCTGAGGGTTCTCAAAAATGGAGAGCTGCCACTAAATCATCAAGGGAGATTTAAAGGTTAGGGTTTAAAGGACAGGGAAAGAAAATATAGAGCACATCAGATAGGCTCAGAGATACTGACCTCAACTGTTGAACATGGCTTGGGTCAATCTATAACTTGCTTAACCTTTTTCTAGTAATATAGAGAAGATATAGACTGAGTTATCAGCCTTAATCAGTTATCTGCTACATCATTCTTTGCTAATGTAACCACTGGTCAGTTTGCACATAACTGGGCCATCTGCTACAAGTGTAAGTAAGGTGCTTATACTACTCTATGCAAGCTAGAGTCTCTAATATAGATACTATTTTGCAAGCAAATGTACAGTTTCTAAATGTACATCTAACAAATGTGAATAAAAAGATTGGACAAAAAAGAAAGGAAGGTTATTATCTAGACACCAAAAAGTCATTATATCTCCTGAAACAAAAAAAAATTCATTTTGAATTTTACAATATCCTTAGCATAGAGGAGAATATTTATAGCTGAACTGTGGAGTCCCTGTGCTTTTTGTGCTTGGTCTTGCAGATGTTTCATTACCCAATTATGTAACATCTTCAGTGCAAGAAGGGAGTGGGGTTTGCTCCTTATTTATATATAGTGGCTTGCCCTGTCAGTGTTGATGGGAATGTGATTTTCTTCTTGGTTCCTTCATTAGCTATTGTTTATTGTTTGATTGTCTGAATTATAGTTTATCAGGGTATTGTTTACTGTTTGATTGTTGGTCTGGTATTAATCCTAATGTTAATCCTTTCTTATTTGGATATAAAGCTATAGTAAAGAGTAGTGCAATCAAGGAACTACCAAGGAAAAAACAACATCTCCACCAACACTGATAGACTAAGCCACTGTATATAAACAGAAAGCAAGTCCCATTTCTTCTAACACTGAAGATGTTTCCGAGCTGGGTAATGAAATGTCTGCAAGAAAAGAATCAAGCTCTGAGAGCACCAAGGACAATATTCTTCTCTACATACAGACTGGGTCTTGAAGATTGGTGCAGTTCATTTGGTGACTGGAGCAGTCATGCTAAGTCATGTAGGAAAAGGACATCCTTCAGGTAACTTCCAAAGCTAGCCTTATATATACTGCTAAACTTTCATAAACAATTTTATTTTTTTTCTCCATAATGTTTGATAAAACAAGATGAAGTTTGCATGATGAAAATAGATCTCTGCATGAAAGTATGTCACTGAATTTTATGTACTACAATAACATTCACCATCCCCATCCATTTAACTTTCCTTTATAAGCTTCTTTTCACACAAAAGTTGTTGACAAACTTTTTTGCCTCTACTGAGATATTGTACCTGCTCAGGGTTTTTTTAGTAGTCTAAGGCCTTTGTCAGGGAGAAGAACCCATGCATCTGTATACAATTTTGGAAGAAATAAGTTTATTTTCATCAATATACAAAACATATATTCAAGGTAAGGTACTCAAGTAAGGACTCGTTCTTTTTTTAAAAAATATTTTTTTAAATGATTGAAATATGTGTACCATGTACCGAAGCAGCATTTTATATAATTCTCTCCCTGAAATAGTAATTATTACATGTATTGATTTTTATTTGTCAGGAACGTTCAAATTAGCAATAACAAATTCTGGTTTATCCCTTCTTGTATCATCATTAGTTCAATATTTCTTAGTTTTTATAAAAACATGGATTTTTTTTTCTTGATTGTGTCCTCTGTTGAGATGGTTCTGCAAATTGACATTTGAAAGCTGGACTAAATTAGAAGCATTCATTTTTAAACTGTGTTGTTTCTGTATATTTCTGTTAACATTCTACTCTCCCTTGTCTCAGTCTGATATTCTCAGTCATCAAAGTCATGGTCATCTCAAAGATGCTACCCACCCACCCCAAAGGCAAGTGGACTATGCTTTTTCCCTGAGGAAGAAGGCAACATTTTGCTTCTCATTCAAGAAGCTTCAGCAGTTGTGACTGGATGGTAGGAAGGTATAGAATAGCACTTAGACTTATATACCACTTCACAGTGCTTCTAATTTAGTCCAGCTTTCAAATGTCAGTTTGCAGGACCATCTCAACAGAGGACACAATCAAGAAAAAAATCCATGTTTTTATAAAAACTTGCTAGATTTTTCTAGCAAAACATTACTGTCAGATAGCAACCAGAATCCTTTTGAACTAACCCTGATGGTCCAAAATCAACAGCTGCCTGGTAGTTGAAATCCCAAAGGAGAATTCACAGAAAGCAAGGAAGAGTTGGAACCAAGCAGAACTTCTGAAAGAGACATTTCTGAACAGATACCTACTCTTTCAAGGAAATCTTAGTTTCCTATACCATTCACCAGTTGTCATCTCAATGTACAGGGAGATTGATGGCCAGAATCTCTCTTTATGTCTGACAATGAACATTACATAAACCTTGTTAATTGTTTTATTATTATTATTATTATTATTATTATTATTATTATTATTATTCTTGAGTAGGAACTGCTAGGCAGAAAATTCAGTAAGTGGACAATGGCTAAGTAAGGCAATTCCTATAAAGAATTGTGTCTTCCTACAATATACCTGACAGAGGGTCGGAGAAAAGGGCAAGATTTACGCTCTCCATAAAGGACTCTGAGATACACATACGCTTTAATCATTTAGATTTCAGCATAGATTGGATTTTATCAACTGAGTTGTAGGGATGAGGAAAGGCGACAATTGATATTAGATGATCTATTGTAGTTAGGCTTAGTTATCACTTTCCACTCTGGCATTGTACTCTAATAATCCAAGGCAGAGTTTATCAACCTTGGCAGCTTGAAGATGGGTAAACTTCAACTCCCCAAATTCCCCAGCCAGCCTTGGGAATTGAAGTTACAAAAGGTTGAGAAACACTGGTCTAAGGGAATTCCAGCAGCCCATCCCTCCAGGAACAATTTACATTCATCCAAGTATCACTGTAATATATACAGTACACTATATGGAGGAGGATGTCAATACTGTATATGAATATTGATATCACTGTTCAATTTGTCAATTTAAGTTGATCTTCTGTGTTCACCCACTCCTCCATTAATAGGAGCATGCATTACAACAGGAGTGCAACAAGAAACTTCCATGGAAGAACTAATTAAGACACATCCTTCCTCTTTATTCCATTGAGGAAACAATGCGATTGACTTTGGATATCTCTAGGCAATTTGTACTGAAATTGAAGAGCATACTAAAGAGGCAGGTGTACTGTAACTAGGGATCACTACTATGTAATAGATGTTGAACACATCTTATTGACTTCTGAGGTCACTGTGCTCACTAGAGATACAAATCTAAAAATAGACTGAGAGCTGATGGGGGCAACAGTCTCAAAGGGCTTTCTTAAAGAATTCAGTAATATTAAACTCTAAATAGAACTCTCCTGTCCTTCCACTGTTCAACTATTTACCATCTGTATTTATTCCAAATATAAGACCATAATGAAAAGTTGTAGTGGCAGAAACTTGATCTTTAAATGTTGGTGCCCCTACTTCAGTTAAGTCTCCAAAGAAGGTGATGGGTCATAACTTAATGATAGGAATTGGGACCTGGATATAAAAGATCCCAGGTTATAAAAATAGCTGAGATAGCTCTCTAACTGAAACTTAGAAGAGCTGTTGCTGTGTATCTAACTAAGTGCACAATACTGAGGATGGAGAACATATGGCTTGCAAGAGCTAAAGGTGCCCATTATACTCAGCAAACTCCATTTCGATTCTTGTGGAATTGTTACTTCTCCACTGGATTCATAGGCTTGCCCTGTTCCCTCCATAACATGCCATTTTCACCCACATCTTATGTCTCCTCGGGGAGAACAGAAAATCATAGTGTGATCCTAAAGCTGAAAAAAGTTAACTGGTCCTCAAGCTAGATGAACAATAGTCTATTTTATATAAACCAATGTTTGTTTAGAGACATCCATTGCTACTGGGATGGCTGAAAATCGGTTTAGTCACTTTTCCAAGTTGTAATAACAGTGTTACGGGGAGTGGGGGAAGTGTAATATTAAAGATTTCTGTCATGTCTCAGTTGTGCCTGAAATTGCACAAGGACTTGAGTCTCATCTCCAAAGGATAACATCAAAATATGCACACACTCATATTATAGTATTATAATTTTCCTACAGTTACTTCAGTGGTACAAAAGCATATTTCCTGACCAGTAGTCAGGATCTTGCTGAACACGATTTGAGATATTTATTTATAAGATTTTTATCTCACCTTTATTAGTTCAAAAGTAACTCAAAGCAGTACACATACATAGTACTCTTTTTTCCTCCTTTCACTATCACAGCAACCTTGTGAAGAGGGTTGGGCTGAGAGAGTGAGTGACTGGCATCCAATCAGCTTTTATGCCTAAGGTGGAACTAGAAGTCATGTTCTTCTGGTTTCTAAGTTTCACCCTTAATCACAACCCCATATTGGGGTGTGTGTGTGAGAGAGAGTGTGTGTGTGTTGGAGTTATTTTTCCTAGGGAACATGACAATACTTGTGTGATACAATCCATGGGACTTCTAGGATTTAACCTCTTGCTTATTTCATAACAAAATTTGTAGTCAGTGCTAATATGAAGATGCATATTGGATTTCTACTGTATGCATTTTCTGTTTGCAAGAGGATATAATACTTGTAATTGCAGATTAGAAAAGGTGTGTAATTTTGGGTAACTGCTTTTAACAAAGATGGGTATGGACAAAGATAATGTTTTATTTAAAAAAAAGCTACTTTCTATGTACTTTGTCTTATATATTTTATGCTACTGCCTTATAGTGTTCAAGTAGAATATCTCATTCTTCAGGTTTTCATGTTGTTGTTTTCCCCTTAAGCAAGTAACCTTAGTGAGATCATGTAGGTTACACCTGAATAAATGCTTTTGGCAGTAGATGTTGACTAAATCTTCCATCCAATAAGTTTCAGTGAACAAAATGGGATTGATGTTTCCGAAGAGACATTTTAGCTTTGTGCTTTAAAGTTAAAACAGGATCTTCCTGGAATTTTCATCAGATAAACCAAAAGAATGTTTAATAATTTAATAAACAGCTACAGCTATAATGCATTCATATCTAAATAGATGGAGGGAAGAACTATGTTGGCAGGCAACAAAAGGAAGCATAAAGAATATGCAACATACAGGATGTTAGGAATTGATATTTACTATCATTTTAATAAAATTATAAGCAGCTGTAAATGTCACATTGCTAAAGCACCATCTTGTGATCATCCCCTATAGTAAATATTTACAAATCCAAACATACAGTACATAAAATACCAGCTACTATGAATCATGAAATAAGCTGAAAGAAAAGACAATAATGCTATTGTAGTGTCACCAGGAGCCCTTGATGGCATGAGCAATGCCGTGGGAGAAGTTAAGTCCAAATCGGATAGAGTCCTTCACTTGAAAAGCAATCAAAGTGAGCCAAAGGTCAATGCTGGATAATCTGGTGGTATGTATAATTATTGAAATTTTTCTTTGAACTATTACATACCAGTCAGAAATTAAATCAGCGCAGCCTTTTCCAGCATCCTTAGAATGCTGCACCTGTTGAATTTTTGCCTAAAAATAAAAACAATTCTGGCATAATATTCAATATTATTAAGACATAACATTGAGGGAAACAATGTTACTATTACTATTAGAAGATGAAACAGCAACGACTTTAACATGGCATCAGATATTACAGGTTTATTTAATTTAAATGCTAAGTAAAAAACCACTGATTTCATTGTGTTATCTGGATTGCTTCAAGGGACCTTTAAATATATTCACTATTGCCAAAAATAGCCAAAATCCTGTTTATTGTTGGGAAGAGAGGAATTACCCTTTGCACATTGAGAAGGTACGGTTGGAAGAACAGTGCTTCTTCTTGATACATTGTGGGGAAATAAAGAGGTTTGTATTTGTTCAGAGTTAAATGCCATTAGGGACCCAGAACAGTGCCACATAGTAGAACAGCCTGACGCATATCACAGTAGAAATAAGAAAAATATCTCATATTGTTTACAGCATGTTTAACAAAAATGTAACACGCACCATTAAAATGCAACATCTTACCATTACTTTATCTGTATCTGGAGTTGTTTGACACTTGCTTTGCAATTGATAATTTGTTTGTAATTTGAGTCTTTTTGCTTCAGAAAAGTAGATGTAGCTTTAGAACTTCTGATTTAAAATAAACTTTTATTATTTTATTATTTTTAGAATCTTTATTGCTTTAGAACTTCTATTCTAAAATGCAGATTTTAAACCTGAGTATAATTTTGACATAGCAAAAGATAAAGTAAAACAAACAAGAAAAGTGCTGTATTTTTTAAAAAGCTAACTTATGCATAAGATATATGCTTCTTTGATTTTAATTGGCATTTATATTTTACAACATGTAGAAATATACTGAATGCCAAAGCTTTAAGCAAAGTAAACATTTAAGATCACTACTGAATCATAAAATGTGAGGGAATATATTTCAAGAATTAAAGTCACATGAGAAGAACATCAATATGAAAACTCTGGATATATCTTCAACTCTCATTGAATTACATTGGATCCAAGATCTTAAACCATCTCAAACTCCAGCTAAAAATGCCAAAAATGTCTCTGTACATGTGCGTCTGTGTCTGTGTGTATACATGTGTACTCACCCACCTTTCACTGGATGTGTTAAATATGACTTCAGTTGTACTGAAGGGACTTTACTGAGACTTGGCAAAGTTAAGAGTATCAAAAGGTATAAGTATGACCAAAAACTTTTTCTTGCAATTTCCATTTTTTTTCTGAAAAAGTTTGTTGCTCTTGTATTTCCCAGTGCATTATTTACTTTATATGCAGAAAATCTTCAGTTTGAAACCTAGATTCCATTTTAAAAAATTACTATTTCCCATTTTTTAGCTATCTATTAGGTTTGTTTTTTTAAAAAACCAATTATTCATCCAGTCACAATAGAAGGATTGCATATCCATCCCTATCTGGGCTATTTGGGAAGTGGGAGGGAAACCCTTCTACTTCATGGGCCTGGTAAAATAATGAAATAGCACACTGGTAAATTTATTTTTAAAAAGCCCAGAGGAAAATTTGATAGCACAGAAGAATAATACTAATACTAATACAAAACATATGAACCTTTTATATAAAAACAGCAGTGGACTTTTTTTGGGAAAAGCAATAAAATTAGCTGAATTGGCATTTTGTGCAGTAGACTCAAAGTACACAAGAATACCTAGAACAAAGTAGAGTATAGTAGGCAAATCAGATAACAATGCTTTTTTGGCGTATTGTTTTTAACTTGGAGCAGAAAAACATAGCAGGAGTTCACATTCAAAGTGGGTTGTGGGTGAGTTGACTGATCCTTATCAGATCACTGACCCAGTGAGGTCAGTGATCCAATAAAGACTTCACCATGGAATTTCCACTCATTAAAATCTTGATACTCTGGGTATCTCAGGTGAGCAGTCAAGACTGCTAACAAACAAAGGAACAAATAATGCAAAAATATTGATTAATGATAAACTAAACACCCAAACAACCTAACAACTAAAAGTCTGATGAAATAGATGCATCTTTAAAGATTAGCACCATAGTTTAATATTAGTGCATCTAATTAGTGCATTAGTGCATATTAGAGGCCATCTAGGTATGTATCTATTCCCTAGCATATGGGACATATTTGGAGTCCTCTTTACTGAAATTAATTTAAAAGTTTAAAATCCCCAAGTTCATATGTATGAACTTGAATTGCATTCAAAATTCATTCTTAAAAATCATTCGTAATTTTCCTTTTCCTAGCAGACATTTCATTCGTGACATGTCCTAACTTAAGCCGACACAAGAATAATGACTATCCAGTTCTTTGTCAGACACACATTTCCTGCTCTGTTTTGAAGCATATCATATGTTTTTGAGCTTCTGTATTCTAGGTCATTGGTCAATGACGTCCGGAGCCCTGATGGTATATTTAGAATGTGCACAAGAGGAACAGATCCCCTCTTAATAATCATCAGTATCACATATCAGCAGCCTCCATAAAACTGATTCTTCATGTCCAACCTGTAGTCACATTATGCCTTCAAAAGTCAAGCCAGCCAGCCAGAGCCAGTTAGAGAAGCAAGCTTCTGCCTCTTACTGAAAGCAATTTTTAAAAGAGAGATCAGGTTGAAAAGGAGCTCTTAAGTCAACTTTAATGATCTGCCTCCAGGGCCCTAGTGAAGTGAGTTGCGTGAATAAAGCTAACATGGCACATTCTTCTGGCATGACATCTGAGTTACAAGGACAAATGGAGAAATTGTGGAGCCAAAGTTTCACTACAAATCACAGAAAGAGAGAACAAGTTAATTAAGGATTGCAGAAGGTGAAAATATTTAAAAACCTTTTTTCCTTTATGCCCCAGTCTTGGTCCAGCTTGCTCATTTTTATGCCTTGCATACATGATCATGAATAGTAGCAATGCTTTCAAATCTAACTCAACTCCTGCTTTAGACATACAGTACATGCAATTTTCTCACTGTATTGTAGAAGTGATTTGCCATTGCTTTGTCTAGGATGATATTTTAAGTTGTAGGCTAACTCACAGTCAAATTTTTTTTGATGGTTTTCCATGCAAGTACTAACTATGGCCAACCTGCTTTGCTCTTGTAATCATCCTGTGTCAGCTGTATCTACTGGGGCAGCATGTTAACTATTTATTAAATATTTAAAAAATCAAAACAAAGCCAAACCACATAATTTGGTTTGGTTGTTTGAAGAAAAAGGTTGCTTTGCATTCTCCCCACATAGGAAAATGTCACAACAATTTCCCCCAAATAACTTAGGCCAAGTTCATTTATCCTAATCATAGTCAATTAGCTACATTTGGGACTTGCCAATAGTTGACTTATTTGTTGGCTACAAACCCTACACTCACTAGTACTATTACCTAGTTGGTTAGCAAGCAAACAACCAGGCTCAAACTCACCAACTACCAAAAATCTTACAACTTTGTGCCCCAGATGTTTCCCCAGACACGTCTCCAGATGTCAACTGGGAGGAGGATGAACTAGTTACAGGCATGTCAGGAGGGGAGCTGGTTAATAGCTCCAAGCAGCCATCTGAGGGTGATTTGGCTGAAGTACAGCTGCAGCAAAACAGCCCTGAGGCTTCAGGTGGGGAAAGTTATAACCGGTCAGCATAAAGAAGAGGAACTGCCTTCTGAACCTGATCCAAGAACACATAGGCCAGAGAAAAGGCAGGAGCAGCCAAGATCAGGCTGATTACTCATGAGGAGGCAGCTTTACATCTCTTGGTAGGCTGCACCAGAAGCTGGCTAGCAGAGTAGATAGATGGAGATGATGCTGGGGACAACATCTTCATTTCCTTGCTGCATGTTCTTGTCTTGAATTTCAGATTCTGTCTCTTTAGCTGTTTGCCTTGCCTTGCCTTTCCTTGCCTTTCCTTGCCTTTCCTTGCCTTTCCTTGCCTTTCCTTTGCCTTTGCCTTTGCCTTTGCCTTTGCCTTTGCCTTTGCCTTTGCCTTTGCCTTTGCCTTTGCCTTTGCCTGTGGACTTGCCTCTGTCTTGGAACTTGTCTTTGCCTTGGGAACTTACTTTTGCCTAGCGGACTGGATTCCACTACGATTGCCTTGAGAACTAGTGTTGGCATCATGTGAGTGGCCTGTGGAATTCATTGGGGTTGAACTGGTGCTAGCACAGGAAATTGCTGGGGAATACCAAGCAATTGGAAGCCTTAATAAAGACTCCTTACTTGTGGTCTCTCTGTGTGTGAGTGGAACAGCACAAACATTGTCCCAGACTTCTTGAAATGTAAAAAATACACAGGTGTTTTATTTGAGGAAGAAAGGACATTTCTCAAAGTCTGGATAAACTATACAGTTTTATGATCAGATTCCCAAAGCATTTGAACTTTATTTGGGTCTGACCATTGTAGACATAAAAAACATTTATTTTATTTATTTATTTTTATTTGATTTATATGCCGCCCTTCTCCGGAGACTCAGGGCGGCTTACAGTGCATTAAGCAATAGCCTTCATACTTTTGTATATTTATACAAAGTCAGCTTATTGCCCCCACAATCTGGGTCCTCAATTTGATCATAATTGTTCTTTTGCATAACACCACTTGAATTAGATCAATCATATATCATTCTATTTAGAGGTTGAATCTTGACATCTTCAGATTTCTATTGCATTATCCCTGTTCAGTTTATTGCTGCATTTTAACTTTATTGTTTGAATCTAATCTTTTGAGGCTATGACCAATAACAGAGAGGATAGGAGATGCATGGAAAGGGGCAGAGAATTTCTTTAAAAGATATGCAGTTAATTTCATCTCCTGGCTCAGATGCATTCCCTTTTTTCTATGAGCTTGTGGTGTATTTCCTCTCCATAATACATCAGGGCTTAGTCCTGCAGAAAAACAAATGTTAAAATAATTTCCTTCTTTCCTTCCCTCCCTCCCTTTTTATAGTAATAATAGCACCACAGGTTCCAGGACTATATCTGCAAACAATCCAGCTGGGGGGAATAGCTCTTGAGATTAAATTTCCCCAAAGCTATTCCCAGCAATGCATCATTGGGTTTCATAAGGAATTTAGGGCTGGAAATGAGCTAAGATCCTTTAGAAGCATGGAAAAATAGCTGGAAAAACCTCATTCCCTAATGTCTTTTATAGTACATGTCTTGCTTTTCTGCAGCATCTAACAGTGCCTCTGGAATGCAGCACATAATGGAGACTGTGCTTTGCATATGCCCAGTCAATGATACAGTTCATGACAGATGATGAAGTCATCTTCATACACTGCATATTGTTTCAATTTCTCCACTGCACTGCAGCATCATATGAGCACCAGGAGACACCATACCACACCTAGTTCCATCTACTTTCCTTGTTCTGAAGGATATCATGTTATTGCTACCCTCGGGTTTCAGAGGCCCTGAGAAAGTTATTCTTAGAGTGTGTATTGTTTATCACCATCAGTGATATTCTGTCCCAGAAGACAGTGTGCAAGATAAAAGGAAGATTCTGCTTCATCTTTTACTCTAGTTGCTCCCTGTGTATTTGGAAAGGGAAGTAAACAATTGGGTTAGCAAGGAAAAGAATAAAAGCCTTGATAGCAGATTTCCAGTAAGAGAGTAATCTCAACATCAGCCTGACACTGCTTTTTGATCCTGAAATATTTTATAGGAGTAATTTTTTCCCATTGTAGCTCCTGTTCAGATCTTTGAATCTTCAAGGAGATAACCAACCGAGGAGAAATTTTCTATCAGTGAGAACAATTAATCAGTGGAACAATTTACTTCCAGAAGTTGTGGGTGCTCCAAATTCTTTAAGAAGAGATTGGACAACCATTTGTCTGAAATGGTATAGGATCTCCTGCTTGAGCAGAGGGTTGGACTAGAAGACCTCCAAGGCCCCTTCCAACTCTGTTATTCTGTGTATTAATTATGAGAAATATGAGAATTCTAGCCCAAAATCTCTGAAGTGCTTTCAAATGCCTCTGCTTATCTTTTAAGATGCTAAAAGAATTTGCAATTGGTAATGGTAATATTAGTTATTGCAGGGGTTCTGAAACTTGGTGGTGCCATGACCTCCTAACATAATAAAATACTATGTGTGAACCTTCTCATAAACAAAACAGTCAGACTACTTTCTAACAGGCCACCCACTCAAGTGTGGTCTGTTCATAAATCAGATTTGCACACACAAACTAGAACCAGCTCCCAGGGTGGGCTCTCCATTTATGTCTGTGGCTTCTAGCAACAGCTTCTGCAGCAGCCCAACACATTTCTGAGTGCTGTTCAAAGAGAACCTGGCTAAGATTAAGGAACTACTGGCCAGTTTCATCTTCTTCAAAGGTGATTTTTCCTCTGCTCCTACTTGAGCCGATCACATTGGATTCTGGCCCTGAGATTGCATACCAGGTCCAGACAACCTAAGTGCTATGCCCTGTTTAGTTCTTGCAGGAAAAGAACGTATAAGAACATATACAAGACATCTTGCAATGGGAAGCCAACATCCCTTGGCTGCCTGAATGTATTCTAGTGTTCTTTGCATCTGCACTTATGCCTTATCAGTCAGAGTATTTCTGAACTGTCTTGAGCTTTTTCTCAAAGAATAATAAAGTTGTGTCAAAAACAAGCTCTCAGTTGACAAGCTGCAGGCACAAAAGAAGTGGGCGATGAAGGTAAGGAAGAATACATACCGGTAGATAGAACTAGATACAATCAACTTAGGCAATTAGTACAGTATGCCCTCAGAAGGAAAGAAAAGACTAGTAATGTGATTTAAACAACAATCACATTTTTCTTTGATTACTTTGTGTTTAAGCCATAGTTTTATTTGTTTTACCACATAAATCTTCAGTACGACTGAATCAATGGAGAACAAAAGGGGAACCATTCAGTTTCTGAAGTAAATCAAGAAGAAATCGAATTCGTTTTCCTTATCTTAAAAGCTGCCTTGCCTAAGGCTTGAATTTGTGTGGCTTTTAATAAATGTAGATGTAATGGTTGTCAAAAACAAGTGACCACTGCTTAATGTGCTTTTACTTCACAAAGCAGCCCTAGATGTTGGCCTTGCTTTCCACACAGCCAAAAGCAGGAGGACACAGGTAAGATCTCCACTACTGGATTAATACTGTCTTCCATCCACTGTTGAATATACTGAAATGATAATAATGAAGACAGTTTTTTATTGCCTGATCCATCTACTGTATCACATTGTAGACTTTGGATAGCATACATTGTTTTGGCTGGGTGATTCTGAGTCATTAGTGGGGATAGGGCTAAAGGCTCTAGGATAGCTCTATATGGAGTTTCCTCAGAGGCTTCATGGACATGAACACATGTGGCCTTTTTGTTATCTTTCCATTCTTTGTAGGATGGTAGTTGGACGTAGGCCACATGACAGGGTTACTTTGTTAGACAATCTGGCAAATGCCAATGACAGGAATATAATTACAAATCAGAACAAGTAGCTATCACAGTTACAGTGCTGTTATTACACTACATGATGGCCTAAATAAGCTTATAAAACAGTTGTGAATAATATAATTCAAGAGAGAGAAAGAAAAAAAAATGTTTTCTCCCATTTAGAATTGACATCCAAGAAAGAAAAGATAACTTTAATGAAAAGTAGGAGCTTTTGTATTCAGTCTATGAGCATAATAATTATATTTCATCTTTAGTAGTATTACACCATTCAAGAAATGAAAGAAATGAATATTTTCCCCAGCCTCTGTCTTCTGTATCCCTTTCACATTTTAGTTTAACTTCAAAAATACAGTTCTTCTCTTCTACTATTTTCAAATTCTGTGATCTCAAAACTAAAATCAATATGAGATGACTTTTTATTAATGTTTCTAAGCGACAGAAAAATCTTCTGAAGGTATCTTCATGCTGTAAGGCCTTATATATTTTATATAGTATGTTCTATTTTTTTTTAACTTTCATGGTTTAAATATTATCATTCAGATATTAAATCCATGTCAATGCAATATAGCTATTGTAATAAAGGGCACTGTATTATACATGATTTAAAATGTAGAAAGTATTATTTAAAATATAAAGCGAAGCAGATTTCAGAAGACTTGTGGGTACACATAACAAATCTCCTTCTGAGGTCCACATTGCCCTCTTCAGCAGTTATTCTTCCTCATGCCCCATCCATTTGCTAATTGTCAATATATGCATATTGATCTATATTTAAAGAGGTTATCCATCTATCATCTTCTAGGCTCTGGGTAGCACAAAACTGGTATCCAGGTAAATAAATAATTTGAGGTAAGTGCTGCGCCATGTGAAATTTTAAGCTGATAAGTACTTTTTAATATGACATGGTTGCAGAGTTTTGGAGGACAATGATGTTAAAATGAAGCTTATATTTCACCTCACTTTTGGAGTATGAGTAATTTTGTAGCTCTGACTGAAAACTCACCTTATTTCTAGACTTTTTAAAATGCCATTCAAATCTATAGGGTTAGGGTTAGGGTTATGTTACAAGATTTTAAAAGTAGAGGAGGTTTCAGTCTTTTGGATTGGGAATTATACAGTACTACCAAGCATCAGCACTTGTGTGGGTGAAAGAATGGGTTAATCTGAGGAACAAAAGGAACATTGGAAGGGCATGATCTGCAATTGGGATGGCATGCCTTTTTATGGCGTGAGAAGGGCAAGATGCACAGCTGTTTTCAGAGGCATCATATTAGAAATGCATTACCGTTAGCATGGACCAAAATTAAACAACAACACTATTTGAAAGTGCCAGTATGGTTATCTATAATGGAGGTGTGGATATATCCCAGTGTCATAAATATGGACAAAATAACTTTCAAAATGGAGGAAGAAGAAGTAAAAGAAAATATGATAATTTGGGCTAAGAATTTTGGCTATACAATAGATTTGGACAGGTGGCAGAAATTATGGAATAGAAACCATAAACTTACAATGTCAACAGCATACAAAGAAAACCTCTATAAAATGTTTTATGGATGGCATTATTCACCTGCAAGATTAGTGAACATGTATAAAAACAGGTCTGTTAAATGTTGGAAGTGCAATCAAAGACCAGGCTCATATTACCATATATGGTGAACATGTCCCAAAGCAAAAAAATACCCCACCTCTGCCAGGGCTCCCACCATGTTCCAGAGTCTCCAGAATCTCCAAGGATCCCAGAGAAGTCCAGGGTCTGAGGGAGACCACTGTGTCACCGACCGCCATCATCGCCGTATCGCCGCCGCCGCCCCAACTGCCACCGACTCAGGTAGAGGGAAGAGGCTGCCGCAGGTCAGGCTGCTACCGGCATCACCCCACGGCACCTTCGATTGGTCGTTTCTTCACAGCCCCGATGTCCCGGAGGGCAAAAAACCCTTCGGAGGCTGGGAAGAAGTCCCCTTGGCTGGGCCCGGGGCCAGAGTGGTCAAATTGTCCCCAAGGGATCCACAATAGCTGGTAGTCACCCCATCCCCCAGGAGTGTCTCAAGCGAGCCCCGCCATCTTGGACATGCACGTAAATTGCGTATATGTTGTAAAGATTATTGTATATTTGTCATATATATATATATACACACACACACACACACACACACACACACACACACATATATATGATTATAGTGACGATGATGATGTTTGTATGTTAACACCATGGACACCTAGAGAATGCACTGCTCAACATAGAAATGGAATGTATGATATAAAACAATAAAAACTATTTCAAATATATATATATAGGTATAAATAGAATTACAACACTATAACTGGGCTAAGTCACTGGAGAATAGCCTAATGCTGGGAATGATTGAGGGCAAAAGAAAAAGGGGACAACAAAGAATGAGGTGGCTGGATGGAATCACTGAAGCAGTCGGTGTGAGCTTAAATGGACTCCAGGCAGGGGTGGGTTCTACTTACCTTTACTACCAGTTTGCATCGGGGCCGTGCAAGTGCGCTCGCTTTGCTCTCTTTCTCTTGCACTTTTCTGCACATGCGCAGAAGCTTCCTTATGACTTCCAGGTCAGTGGGCAGAGCCTCCTGCCGGTTTTACTACCGGTTCTTGCGAACTGGTCCAAACCGGGGCAACCCACCACCGACTCTGGCCTGGAGGAATGTTATCCATGGGGTTGCGATGGGTCAGACACAACTTCGCAACAAATGGGCTAAGCTGAACCAATTTTTTGAAAGGCCAAAAGTCCAAGTCCAACTCAGGTGTTAAAGGGGAATTGGAAAGGTACGATTATTGTAGGGGAAAATGACTAGATTTCTGCAGTCTTATTCATTTTCTATAATGAGAACTCTCTCTCTCTCTCTCTCTCTCTCTCTCTCTCTCTCTCTCTCTCTCCCTCTCCCTCTCTCTCTCTCTCTCTCCCCTCCCTCCGTCCCTCCCCCCTCTCTCCCCCCTCCCTCCCTCCCTCTCTCTCTCCCTCCCCCCTCTCTGTCTCGTGGCACTTAGCTTTTTCCTCCCAAATTGATAGTCAGAGTGAAACTTAATGAGAAAATTAGAGGGTTATTCCAGTCTAATGATAGGCTCAATTTATATTTATTATTCTTTTAAAAAATAACTCAGAAGTCAATGATATGACTTCAGTTTCAGAATAAGGGATGAAAACACAGAAAATTGAATGACATTTTGTCCAGACTTGCACATCACATCACTCATGTATATGATGTATATGTATATGTATATGTATATATATACTTATGTATGTATAAATACATAAATACAAACATACTTATATACTATTTATATTGTTATTTGTATAATCTCCAGATTTTTATTCAGGCAACTATACTTCTTTCAATGACTATATGATTAAAGACTGCCTTAGTCCACCTGCCATCAGTTCTTCTTGATATGTGACCAGCCCATTGCTATTTCTGATGACAGATGGACCAAGACAGTCATAGAATGGATCCCAATCAGTGGTGGGTTGCCCCCGGTTCACACCGGTTCTATAGAACTGGTAGTAAAACCAGCGGGAGGCTCTGCCCACCAACCCGACATCATCAAAATGCTTCTGCGCATCCACAGAAGAGCGCATGTGCAATCCCACTGCAAACCAGTAGTAAAAGTAAGTAGAACCCATCCCTGATCCCAATTGTTAAAAAGTGTCCATGAAAGAGAGTAAACAAGATGGATCTCCTTCTAAAACAAGATGGATCAACGACATCAGCAAGTATTGTGGGCTTAATTGGCAAAAGAAAGCTCGGGATCATATTGGAAACATGCGGAACAGGCCCTCATCCTGCAGTGGACAAACAATAGCTAAAATGATGAGGATGATGATTAAAGATCTTTAATATACTTTGGTGTTTTAATTATATAGTCTGACAGCCATACTCTCAAAACTAACCATACTCTTCAGCTATGTCTCAGCTCTGAATGATACTGTAGATATGGTAGAATCATAGTAATCACTAGACCTATGACCGACTGTGTCACTGGTTCATAAATATTTCCTTACCTAAACACAGAAAGAGAATGACCATGGGTGGGCAAAGAATTAGGTGAGTATACACCTCCCAGAGTCACTGTCTCAGAGATGGCCAGGCTTTAAATTTGATAAATAAATGTTGAAAATGAGGATTACATAACTATAGCTGACTATGGCAATGTGGTGGCACTACTGAACAGCACCCATGCAATGGCTCTGAAATGGCAAAATATTTCCCAAATGTCATTCCACCTGGCATAATGCGTCCTGGAATTCTGTAAATTAGTTCATTTGAAGTAGCTTTGTTGTTTTTTTTTAAATTTTATTTTATTTTATTTATTATTATTGTTGTTTTGATTTTATTTTGTTTTGTTTTGATTTGATTTTGTTTTTCCCCATGATGCAGCGTTTCACCCAATTGAAGGTTACAAAGTACCAAGCACACACAAGGGTATCAGTAATATATAGATTCCATAGCAAAGGAAAAGTGGGACTAAAGGAAGTCAATGTTAGCAAAAGCCCAGACGTATTTGGAATCGGTTAGATCCTGCCGAGAGAGCTCTGATTGATGGAGTTTGTACACAAGAAGAGAAATTGTTGCTTTAGTAGAGTGCAACTCCTGAGTAATAGTATAAACTAGTAGTGATACAAATTCATTGTGATAATCCAAAATTGTTGCTAAAGTTAGGCTCATTCCAGTACATGGGTGTGTTTTCTTGGCAAGTATACTATTTGGATGCTATGGTGGCAAATATCTATAGGTTGAGTGTAGGATGAGGGTGGAGGTTGGTTCTCTGAGCTTGTGAGTTAATTTCCAAATGTTTCATTACCAGGCTAGGTAACATCTTCAGTGGAGTTTAGGGGATGTCAGTGTTATTGTTCCTCTGTTTATAAGGACTTCATGTGGTCTGGTGATAGTGAGTTCACAACAGGTGAGGGTCATATCAGGTCAGGGTCCTGTGATGGGTCACGTGTGGGTTGTGTCAAGTGACAATCTTGTGATGGGTCAGGTGTGGGTCATAAGTGAGGGTCTTGAGATGGGTCTTTTGGTAGGGAGGTCATTATAGGTGAGAGTTATTGGGAGGTGAAGTTCTGGTTGGAAGAGTTGCATGGGTTGGTTGAAGGTCGATGCTGTCTCTGGTTGGCTGTGTGGTTGAATTTAATTCTGAGGGGTTTGTAGGCTGGTTATAGGTCAATGTGTCCGTTGATGGAATTGTTTGTGGAGTGCTAGGCTTCGATAAACGTGGGAAGGGGAAGGTAGTAGTGTGTTGCTCCAATTGAATTGGTGATATTTGATGTCTGTGTGGGTAGAGAGTATTTGGAGTTTGGATTTTATTTGGATTTTAAAATGGGTTATTAGTCCTTAAAATAGTGAGTGTGGAAATATTAGCTTCATTTGATCTACCAATAAGATTGTATGTTCAGCTCTAGAAAGGTAGGGTAAAAGGAACAGAAAGCTATCATCCAGGTCATCTTCAGTTTTGGAAGACGTTTAAGCTTATTGAACATGATTAATCTCTAGATAGTTAAATCAGTGGTGTATACATATAATAAATAAACAAATAATATTAATATTTAGTAAAATGGATGGGATTACAAAAGCGATTACTGTATCAGCTAAATATTCTTTGTGATGACTTTGTCCAATTTTTATAATTGGATAACTGTATAATTTTAAATACATATACACACAAACTAGGGGTGATATTCACTTACCTTCACTACCTGTTCACAAAAGTAAGCACGTGCACCACCTCCGCTCATGCGCAGAGCCTCATGCATGCACAGAGCATCAAAAACAGTACGTGATGATGTCTGGGAAGGTGGGTGGAGCATCCCACAGCCGCCGCTACTGGTTCACAAAAATCGGATAAAACCAGATAAATACCACCAGACACAAACAATTATATTTGTATAAAGTACCAGTAGGCTGCTGGAAAGTAGAGCCAGTGTTTTGAGATAACACTATTACAATCATGCAAATGTGTAATTTGCTTGAAACTAGTCAAGCTATTACTTCATACATTATTCTAATATAAAATTGTAATTTACCGTATCTGGGATTTTTTCAGATCCCATTTAAACTTTTGTTATTTTAATCCAATACAATAAGCAGGCGTAAACTAACAAAAGATGATTAAAAAATGACTTCAAAAAGAGTTAAAGTTATGGCTCTATGAAAACTTTAACCCAACATATTGCTTCTCAAAAACATGGAAAGTACTCCTTTATATAAATCTATGGTATGATTCTCTTCATTGCTTCTCAAGAAGAGTAATCCTATTAATACAAGAAAAGCTGCAAAGAAGGACAACCTAAATGAGCCGATTCTTTTAATAATTGCATTTTAATTCTGAGAAATCTGCACTTCTTGTATTTCTAACTTTTTGCCACTAAAGGCAGCTGAACCTTGACTGATAAACAAATGGAAAGCGTGTTGATCAAAAACAGAGTACAGAATCTGGATACCGGGTGTCCATAGGTTTTATCCTTGTATTTCCATGCAAAGGATCCAGTAAAAGTGACCTGGAAGGACTCTTCTGGAAATTCTGTGGACCTGTTGTTGCCATTCAAAATAGAAAATACTTAGCTGCCAGTATTATAAAGCAACTTTCATTGTTCCATTTAAGGACAAATTAATCAGTTCCTTTCAGAACAGTTCCTGTTGTTTCATATTTATGCTAGTTCTCTTATTAATTAGCATTTTTCTAAAGACCTCTATAAAAATACATTAAAAGTAAGGGTAAAGGTAAAGATTTCCCCTGTCCAGTCATATCTGACTCTAAGGAGTGGTACTCATCTCCGTTTCTTAGCTGAGGGAGCCTTAGCTGAGGGAGCCAGAAATGCAGAAGACATTTCTGCAGTCATATGGCCAGCATAACTATATGCCGAGATGCACAGAAGCGGTTAGCTTCCTACCTAAGCTGTACCTATTTATCTACTCACTTTTGTATGCTTTTGAACTGCTAGATGGCAGGATCTGGGGAAGATAATGGAGCTCACCCTGTTGTGCAGTGCTTGGGTCTTGAATCGAGGTTGTCAGCTTTCCAGTTGGCAAGTTCAGAGTCCAACTGTTCAGTCATCACCCTTTTTAATGTAGTAATAGCAATAGCTATTGTATATTAGAGGGGATGCGGTGGCTCAGTGGCTAAGATGCTGAGTTTGTTAATCAGAAAGGTCGGCAGTTCGGTGGTTTGAATCCCTAATGCCACATAATGGAGTGAGCTCCCGTTACTTGCCCCAGCTTCTGCCGACTTAGCAGTCCAAAATCATGTAAAAATGCAAGTAGAAAAATAGGGACCACCTTGGTGGGAAGGTAACAGGGTTATGAGGCCAGCATTTAGTCATGCTGGCCACATAACCACGGCATTGTCATCAGACAGCGCTGGCTCTTCGGCTTAGAAATTGAGATGAGCACCGCCCCCTAGAGTCAGGAATGACTAGTCACATATGTGCTTTACCTTATTGTATATTAGACTTATATATCATTTTACAGTGCTTTACAGCCCTCTCTAAATGGTTTATAGAGACAGCATATTGCCCCCAACAATCTGGGGGCAATTTTACCGACTTTGGAAGGATGGAAGGCTGAGTCAACCCTGAGCTGGTGAGAATCGAACTGCTGGCAGTCGGCAGAGTTAGCCAGCAATACTGCATTCTAACCACTTCACCACCACAGCTCTTTTATGTAATGTACATTGTATTACAATGTAGATTCAAATATTACATTTTAAAGATGTTTTCTCTAAAAAAAGAAATCCCAATCAACATTTGGAAATTTTCCCACATAAAAGAATTGTCTTGGAAATGTAGAAAACACAAGTTGATTTTTCTGATCAGCATGTATCTTTAACGGTACGCACCATGAAAATTTGTATCGGACTTTACCCTCTATAATATCAGATTACATTTGGGCTAATGTGAAAATCTGTGCTATGATGACATGACCTTTTTTTAGTATACAAATAAAAATGAAATGAAAATCAGGAGAAACTGAAAGGCCACCAAACTATCTGCTACTAATTCTTTTTTAAAATGTGCTTGATCCTTTATACGAAAAAGATGAAGTAGCTTGACATTTGAATCAACTCACCTCTATTCTTTTTTCTTAGTTTATAACTTCAGATGAAGCCTGACATGCTGGCCTGTAATTACAGACAAAGATCTTGTACATCAAATGATCATGCTTGCAGGTATCGCCATTCATTCAGTACATTACATGGCAGTAATTATGAAAAACAAATTTTAAAAGTTTTAAAATTGAAGAGATGACCTTGCATTCAAGAGACAATTTGAAACCCATCTGCCCCATGTTAATGAATTCACATACTCAATTAGAGTTTATTTTAAATTGCAGTTGTGACTTGATAAGCATCTCATAAATCAAGGCAAAATTCTTGAAGCTTTCCTGAGAAAGGGTAGATGTTTTAAAAATAAAAGGGAAGATGTATGATTATTTTGATATTTTTGTATCATGTGGCTTTGTAGCCTGCTTTATAGTCTACTGAAAGATCACAAATATAAAGGGATCCTCTTTGTCATCAATTATGAATACAAGAGGTGAATACACAGCTTATATTTAATCATATTATGCATGTGGCTTTTGAACAAGTTCATGTAGAGTGTATGAATCTGTAACTAAATCTCAAGACTGTTGAAATATCAAACTTACAAACAAATAAGTTTGGTAAAACAAATGCAAAACTAAACTAAATCAAGCTAAAGATTCCTATGCTAAAGAATAAATTCATACACTTTGTTTTGTGTGATGTGGAAAAATAGAGTTTCAATCACAAACCACATCGGAAGATAACATTGGAACCTGACAGACTCATTTACTGCGATACGGCAGCAGCCAGGCAAAACACAGCTCACCTGAGGAAAACATTGTGTTTCTGAGTGGCTACCATGCATCCGAGTAAGCAAAGGAACAGGTAGCCAAGGCTATAAATAGCTGTTAATCTTCCTTGCTCTTTATTTCATTCTCAGACCCGGCAGCACATCTAAAGTGCCACATGCATGAGAGCTTCCCAAATACACCTGGTTGGACATTGTGGGATGTAGAATGTTGGAACGGATCAGCCATTGGTATCAACCAACAAGTTTTTATGGACTTTTATTATAAATACTAAAGTAAACATTACCTTACTTGTCATTAATAGAGCATTAGTAGAAGATTAGTAGAGAATTAGTAGAGAATGATGCACGCAAAGTTTTGAACAAATTAGTGTAGAGCTTTTCTGGTTTCATTCAAGCAACCATTCATTCTTGATCCCATATCCCTTTCTTTTACCACATAATTTATGAGTAGCCAATTATTACCACATTCCATTTTCTGCTATGTTTCTTCTGAACATAGCCAATTCTCAATTTGCTATCATAAAGTTGGCAAAAGCAACCCTTATCAATAGGTACTTTTATTTCTTCTAACAGTCATTCCAGAGAACAGATCACTTGTTATCCATTCTTTTTCTACCAAGATTGTATGTGTTAAAATGCTGCCTTGTAAATATTAGATTTCTTAGCTAGAATTTATTATTTGTGCTTTATGTGATGACTTCATTTCTTTTACCACTCACATTTGGAATGGATGAATATGTGGGAAACCAAGGGTTAAGCCCCTCAATTTTTGAAGTAGATCAAGACAGCATCAAATAGAATTTGAAATGTTGCCTTGCCAAAGGCTTAGAACTATGTTGGTCTAATAAGCTCCCCCCACAATAAACATGGAATTTAATTAGGTCATCCTTTGCAGGAGGAAGAAATGAATGGACATAGGAATAAATTCAAATTAGCGCAACTAAGAAATTGCACATGTTTATTTTAGCAAAATACAAGATTAGAATATAATACTTATTGTGAAAGGAAGGAATGGACAGATTGAGAGAGGAAAGGAATGTCAGATAAACATATCAACTGATGCAGAAGCAGAAGAATGCTGAGGAGGAAGAAGAACGAAAAAAACCAGTTATTGCAAGAAAGAAAACTTTATCAAATAAATAAACTGTCAAAATAAAAAAAGGATCTGGATGCAAGTGTGATTATAATGACGATACAGATCTGCCTATCCCTTCTTGTCTTGTCTCCTATAGAAAAGAATGTAGTTTTCAATATTGGGAACATTCTGATTTGATAATGGACTTACTATCCATTAATCCAATGCTGTTATTTTATAGCAGTATTTTTAATAACATTTTTATTAATGTTATTAATGTTATTTTATTAAGGTTACAGGGCAGGGGCGGGGGAGTAGCGGTTGTTATTAAAGAAGGTCTGAGACCGAGGGAGGCCACAGTTCCTCAGACGACCGGCTGTGAGTCCCTCCTTGTGAAGTGGGGTCATAGGGTTCAGATGGGTTTGCTGGTCACGTACCTGGCTCCCTGCCACGTGGCAGCAGCCCTGCCCGAGCTCCTTGACGTTATCGCCGCGGTGGCAGTTGAAACCCCTAGACTTCTGGTCATGGGGGATTTCAACCTCCCATCTGTCGGCGAGATGTCGGAGGTGGCTCGGGAGTTCATGGCTTCCATGACAGCTATGGACCTGACCCAGTTAATTCATGGCCCTACCCACACGGGGGGAAACACACTGGATCTGATTTTTGCCTCTGGACTGTGGTTGAGTGACCTTGAGATAGGGGACTTAGTCATCGAGCCCTTGTCATGGTCAGATCACTCTCTCCTTCGTCTTGACTTTCAAACCGCCGCACCACGCCGCAGGGAGGCGGAGCCTGTTAGTTGGTTCCGCCCCAGGCGCCTGATGGAACCTGATAGGTTCCAGATGGAGCTTGGGCCATTTCCTGAGGCTCTGGCACACGCCTCGACCGGAGACCTGGTGGCCGCCTGGGATAGGGCGGCTACGGGTGCTCTGGATCGGGTTGTGCCTTTGCGGCCTCTGACCCGGCGCCGATCTCAATTGGCTCCTTGGTTTTCCGAGGAGTTGAGGGAGTTGAAGCGCCGGAAACGACGCCTAGAGAGTAGTTGGAGAACCAGTCGTTCTGAATCTGACCGGACACTAGTGAGATCCCATATTAGGAATTACTTAGTGGCGATAAAAGCAGCTAAATGTAACTATTTTGCTGCCCTTATTGCGTCATCAGATAATCGCCCAGCCGCCCTCTTCAGGGTGACCTGCTCCCTACTTCATCAGGAAGCGCGGGAGGACCCCTTGGAGGGTAGAGCTGAGGATTTTGTTCAGTATCTGCATGACAAAATCACTCAGATTCGGGAAGACTTGGACTCCGACTGGGTAGTCCCGGGGAGAGGGACAGGGGCAGGTCTTGTGAGTGTTATCTGGACTGAGTTTGATCCTGTGACCCCTGAGGACGTGGACAGGATTCTGGGCAGGCTGAACGCGACCACTTGTTTATTGGACCCGTGCCCCTCCTGGTTAGTACTGGCTTCCCGGGAGGTGACACGCGGCTGGCTCCAGGGGATTATAAATGCTTCGTTGGGTGAGGGTGACTTCCCCGCCGCCTTGAAAGAGGCGGTGGTGAGGCCTCTCCTCAAGAAGCCTTCCCTGGACCCAGCAATGTTGGTAAATTATCGTCCGGTCTCCAACCTTCGCTTTTTGGCGAAGGTTGTTGAGAGTGTGGTTGCGCAACAGCTTCCCCGGTACCTGGATGAAACGACGTATCTGGATCCGTTCCAGTCGGGTTTCAGACCCGGGTACAGCATGGAAACGGCATTGGTCGCATTGGTTGATGATCTCTGGAGGGCCCGGGACAGGGGTTGTTCCTCTGTCCTGGTCCTGTTAGATCTCTCAGCGGCTTTTGATACCATCGACCATGGTATCATGCTGCACCGGTTGGAAGAGTTAGGGGTGGGAGGCACTGTGCTACGGTGGTTCTCCTCCTTTCTCTCCGACCGGTCGCAGTCGGTGTTGACAGGGGGGCAGAGGTCGACTCCGAGACCCCTTATATGTGGGGTGCCTCAGGGGTCGGTCCTCTCGCCCCTCCTGTTCAACATTTATGTGAAGCCGCTGGGCGAGATCATCCGTGGTTTTGGGGTGAGATATCATCAGTACGCTGATGACACCCAGCTGTACATCTCCACCCCAGACCACCCCAACGATGCCCTTGAAGTGATGTCCCGGTGTCTGGAGGCCGTGCGGATCTGGATGGGGAGGAACAGGCTCAGACTCAACCCATCCAAGACCGAGTGGCTGTGGTTTCCGACGTCCCGATATAGTCAGCTGGTACCATCGCTGACTATCGGGGATGAATCATTGGCCCCGGCAGAGAGGGTGCGCAACTTGGGTGTCCTCCTGGATTCGCGGCTGTCTTTTGAGGAGCATTTGACGGCCGTGACCGGGAGGATTTTTCATCAGGTTCACCTGATCCGCCAGTTGCGCCCCTTTCTGGATCGGGACTCGTTACACACGGTCACTCACGCCCTCGTCACCTCTCGCCTGGACTATTGCAATGCTCTCTACATGGGGCTCCCCTTGAGGAGCACCCGGAGGCTCCAACTGGCGCAGAGTGCGGCCGCGCGGGTGGTGATGGGAGCGACATGGCGCTCCCATGTTACTCCTCTCCTGCGCGAGCTGCACTGGCTCCCGGTGGTCTTCCGGGTGCGCTTCAAGGTGTTGGTTACCACCTTTAAAGCGCTCCATGGCTTAGGACCTGGGTACTTACGGGACCGCCTACTACCACCAATAGCCTCCCACCGACCGGTACGTTCCCATAGAGAGGGCCTCCTCCGGGTACCGTCGGCCAAACAATGTCGGCTGGCGGCCCCCAGGGGGAGAGCCTTCTCTGTGGGGGCACCCACTATCTGGAACGAGCTCCGCCCAGAGTTACGGAGGATCCCGGATCTTCGTGCCTTCCGCCGTGAGTTAAAAACTTTCCTGTTCCACCAGGCGGGCCTGGCCTAATTCTTCCCTTTTCCCCTTCTGTCGGAAAAGAATTTAGAAATTTCGAATCGTAATATTTTAATTTGGGGGTTTTAATATTTTAATATTGTAAATTGGGATTTTAAATTATTGGGGGCCAATGTTTAATTCGGTTTTTATTTGGTTTTTAAATTTTGTACATATGTTTTTTATTCATGGCTGTTCACCGCCCTGAGTCCCCCCGGGGAGAAGGGCGGTATATAAATTTAATAAAATAAATAAAAATAAAATAAAAATTTTTGTAACCTCCTTTGTTTTCTAAAGGGCATCACTCCACATACTGAGTCCTCAAACAATGTATTAGAGAAGATATTACATTTTGTTTTGACGGGAACACAGGATGTGTGTCTGCCTGACTTGAAATAAGTTAAAAATCATTCCAAATTGTCTCATTTCTTGCTGGGTTGAGACTTGTGTGCCAAGTTAACATAGGAACCCCTATCAGAATTGACATAGTTTGTTCTTGGTTTCATCACATTTCAGTTATTTTTTATATACTTTTCAATAAAGATGTAAATCGTGATGACAGACTTTTTCAACACATGAGAAAAAAAAGTATACCATTTATCTACCTTTCCTGCTATTGATAACATATCCATCTGGTTCCTCCATTATGTTTTTTATTATATCCTGTCAGTCTCAAACCCTGACTTTGTGCTATAAGCTTGAAATAGTGCTGCTTCTGCTTCTCCTTGGAATATTATAAGCAGATTTCTATATTATGAAGGAAAGTTGCATTGTAGTCAGTTCACTTTTGGCTTAATATTTGGTTTAGCCATTCAAGGACCAGCCACTAGTTAATACAATATTTTCTTGCTATCTTCTCTTTTTTATTTTACGAATCTTTGTTTATCCTGATGAGAACATTGTGCCTAGACTTTGCTGTATTTCACCGGACAGTGAAACGTAAGAAATTCATTTTAAAAATATGAGGTTTTTTTGCTCAGTTGATATAGCTGATTTTTTGAAATCTTGATCTTTCAAAGTAAATGACAAAATAATCTAACACCACTCACTGTCTTGACAGTTTTGTTGTCTTTGGCTAATAACACACTTTCAATAGATTTATCATTTGATAAGGTGAGTGTTAAATACAAATATGTTATGGAGGTGTTAAAAGCAACTTTCAGAGCTATTCAGAAGACATAAGCATGGAGATATTATGACACTTACAAGATTATCTGTTCCTTGCTTATATTTGCTTGGGTTCTGACATCTCATGCTGTTAAAATCTCTGCATGCAAATCTTATTTTCTAATGTACTCCCCCACCCCATTCACCCCAGGCAATATCTAAGAGAAATATGGCACATTGATTTAGAAAGATAGAGCAGCCTTAAATCTTGACTTAAAAAAATCCCAAAAGACCTAACTCACTGAGAACAACATTCATTCATTCATTCATTTATTTAATCAATCATCCATCCATCCATCCATCCATCCATCCATCAATCAATCAGTCGGTTGGTCGGTTGGTCAGTCGGTCAGTCAGTCAGTCAGTCAGTCAGTCAGTCTATAAAGCTGTCCACCTCACATACAAGATTCTGGACAAATCACAAAATTAAAAACCACAGCAAAATATAATCAACAAAATACAAATAAAGCATAAAACCATATTTGAGAAGATTAAAACCATACAAATATCATCAATGTCATTTGCAAACCATACATCACAGACAGTACAACCATCTCCACACTGTAATATATGAAACATTTTCATGTTGATTTTCTTAGAACGATAAATGTGGAATGGCAGGATATGTAGTTTTAAGTAGATATGTGTAAAATGACACAGAGTATAAATATATTAATTGACCTATTTGGAAAAAATGTGAAATGTCCTTGTAAAGATTGTGTGTATGTGCCTGTGTGCCTGTGCCTGTGCCTGTGTGTGTGTGTGTGTGTGTGTGTGTGTGTGTGTGTGGCTATTTCATTAGGCATCCCCCATTAATGCTATTAGGCAGACCATCAGAACTGTTTGTTCCAATTTCACTTAATGCTCTCTCTCTCTCTCATCAGCTAATAAACAAAATCTGGTTTCTTACATTAGAGCATATATTATATTTGGACTCATTATGTAAATTGCAATTTTTATATTTATATTAGACATGATGTAAAGCTATTCAGAATATTTGAGTATTTTTAGCAGTGAGAAGGAAAAAAAACCACCTTTTACTTTTGATTTATGATTCATCACGTTCATTTACACTTAATGACCTCATTGTGTTCGGAGGCTTGATTGATTACATCTTACTATGATTTTATACCATTCATTGTTGGACTGCATATTGCATATTCTCATCCAGTATGACTAATCCAGGAAGAAACACGAACTGTTGAAGATAGAAAATATGAAAACAAAGCAGTACCATTTAAAAACAAAACAAAACACCAAATTACATTTGTAATTGTTTGCAACACTTTACCATACTCTTTAACCATAAACATTACTTTCAGATGCTTCCATTTTACTCTGAATCCTATTTCTAATCTAAAATCTGAAATGGAAATCTATTTTAATGCACAGGCAAATGTGATTGCCTTTAGACAAGAAGTCAATTTAAACTCAATATTTTACAAATTCAAATCTATTTTGGGCAAGCTTTTTTCCAACACTACCCCTCAGGAAAAATCTAAGTTGTATAAGGAAGAGGAGAACAATAATACAACTACGGTGTAATTGACAGGAAATGTCTTCTCATAGTATCTTCTTTTTACTTCCAGTTACAATGTTTTTAGGAGAAAACAGAGAAACAAACTCAGATGTGAATCCACTTAATGTGAATAAATGTCCTCTTCTATTCCACCCCCTCCTGTCTGCTAATATAGTAAGGATGTTGCTGCTAAAAATGATGCTAGCTAGTCCTTAAATGGAGGAAATTTAATAGGAAGAGCTACTTCTGGGCTTCTGATACTCAGGAGCAAAGCTGGGCAGGAAGGAAGAACTGGCTGTGTCCAATTTCATTTCAACCAAATAAATTCAATTCAAGCCTTTGAATTGAACTCAACGTCTGGTGACTTCAAGGGCTCATCCAATACAGAAGTGATTTTTCCATGATGCATTTACCTTCCAGATTTAGCCTACAGCTCTGGAATTCCCTGATGGTTTCTCATTTAAAAACTAACCAGACTTGATCCTACTTAGCTTCCACTGCCACTTGTCAAGGCTCTGACAGCTTAATGTCAAACCACAATGATGAACCAGCATATTGAATTCTCTTTGTTTGAATGAATTATCTTGCGATATCTGAGAAATGATGTAATGAGGTTATCAGAGCCCTTCTTCCTTTAGCTTGCCCTGAGCAAATTCCCCCCTGAAATCCAAATACTGAATCATTTTACAGTTATATTGGCTAAAACATCATCATATTAAAAGAGACTCATGTTACTATGAGTTTTTATGAGAAATTCTCCTTTCTTTACTCCCTATCTCCCCTTGAAAATGTGATTTTTGTTCAGGATTAATTCCTATAGGTGCAAGACTTCCATTGTGGGGAGATGGAGCAAACATATAGACAAGGTGCTATAAGGTTGACTGGAGCGGCACCTGGTAAATTGGGTTTCACAGCCTGGTATGGTTAGGCAGCTTCATTTGATTAGCACATCAAACACAGGAGTAATATACAAGCCGAGGTGGTGCAATGGTTAGAGTGCAGTACTGCAACTACTTCAGCTGACTGCTAGTTCAGCAGATCACCAGATCAAATCTCACTGGCTCAAGGTTGACTCAGCCTTCCATCCTTCTGAGGTGGGTAAAATGAGAACCTAAATTGTTAGGGGGCAATATGCTATTTAGCATACTGTCTTTGGTGTAAGCTGCCCAGAGTCCTCGAAGAGTGGACGACATAGAAATATGACTAATAAATAATAAAAAATAAAAAATATTCCAATGCTCACCTTCTGAGTTCTTCTGAATTCTTATCTCCACAAGAAACATGTCTTTTGGAACCCAAGAATTCAGGCCCAGCCAAAAAGACTTAATGAGCCACTACTGATTATTTGTAATGCATATTATTTTCACATTGATGCTTGATAACCATTTTGACACAATTATTTATTTATTTATTAAAATTTTCTGTTAGAAACTATGGCTTCTAACAGATCCCTATGGTTGCAGTAGACAGTTGCTTAATTTGTTAGAAAGACAGAAGGATGTGTTACACGCATGCAAGTATAGTAAAAGTAATTACTTTCTGCAGGGAAAAATGTTTCAAAAGATTTATTGGAGACAGTATAGAGAAAATACAGGAGGCTATAATTCATGCTTTTCCCACTGCAACTTTTCTACTATCACCTCCTCAGGTTGCTTTGCCACTCCGACTACATATTTGGATTCTAACAGTAAGGAGGCTCTTAGCTCATCACAAGGAGATTCAATCTGGAAATAAGGAGGAATTTACTGACAGCAAGAACCAATAATCAAGGGAACAGCATGATTCCCGGAATTGTGGGTGTTCCATTGCTGGAGGTTTTCAAGAAAAGATTGGACAATCATTTGACTGGGATGGTACAAGGACTCCTGCCTTGAAGAACGGTCTTTTCCAGCCCTATGATTCTGTGAAATAAGGCTAGACTTTACTAGAAGCACTCATAGTAAAACTAAAGCTTAAATAGTTTAGATGCATAATGTGAAAGCAAGAATCATTGGAAAAAAGTGGATAAACTGAAAATGGCCAAAACAAACTGACAGGACACAAGGTGACTAAATTGTATAATTCATGGAACAACCATGAATTTACAAGAATAAGAAGCAGTTACTGATAAGACAATCCTGTTGAAATAGTATCAATCAAATCATGGATAATTTGGAAATGACCAAACAGCACTAGTGGGACTCAGAAACTACGTCAGTAGAACATAAGGTAAGTCACTGAAATATTTATAAAGTCTTAGAAACTTTATGAATGGAAAATATTTCCATTTATATTTATCAAACATAAAAATATATTAACAATATTCTTGTAAACAATGTCCTTTTTTTTAAAAAAAAATAAAGTTTTGATTCTGCCACAATGGAACCCAAAGTTCTTAGTAGCACAACTGATGGATTTAAGTTATGGCTATCATATTTGTGCTGCAAAAAAACTAGAGAGCCACTAGATGGAAGAAAGAAACACCAGAAAACTAACTTTCTATTCAATCTATTTGTTATCTATATTTTTGCAGCCCGGATGTGGTAGTCCTTCCCAAGATATGAAAGGTTGAAAACAACTAAGGTGAGAAAGGAAACGAACTATAGAGGGAAATGTACTGTATGTAGGGAAAATGGGTAATTAAGGAAAGCACTGTTGAGCAATATAGAGTTCAGGGTGAATAATAGATAGGGGAAAGAGCTGGAATTTAAAATTCACGAACATATGTCTTCCACAATTATCATCTTTAAAATATTCTAGATAAATTTGACTATCACTCAAAGCACTAAGGCAAAGGCAGATGTAAAACTTACTGATTCAGTTAGGAGTGGATAGCATGGGTAAAATAAATATTATAATCCCTGCTTTCTTTATTATGCAGATACATTTTCAAAGAGGGCAATCACTGCAGAAACTGTCCTCAGATGCAACCTATTAAATTAATGGCAGTTGTTGCTGCAAAACCTGGAATGGCTATTCAGAAAGGACCGTGAGTACCTTAATAGCACATGAATGGATATGCACACACCTTTAATCCTCAGGACGTGCATTTTCTGTACTGGATGTTATAAAACAAAGGGAGGAAAAAGCAAAAAGTTGCAATCCTCTGCTAGCCTTTGTGTCCAGTTGCAGGAATAAAAAACTAATGATAACACTGGAAAATATGTCCAGAAGATACACTGTTTTTTGGCAAAACGAGAAACTAGTAGAGGGTTTTTTCACTCTTCTGTTTTTAAACTTAACATGAAAACCTGTCTCTGGTGCCCTTACTTTTCGTTGAAATTTCTACACCATCCTATTTTCTATTCTGCAGAGCTTCATTGTGGTCCCAAACCCAGATTGCATTTATCTGCTCTGCTACGTGAAACCAAAACCAGACTTTCAGAAGTTGATCTGGCTAAAACTAATACAAATATTTAATTTGCATGGTAGACCTATATTAAATAACACTCATGCTATGAATATTGAAATGGAATGAAATTTGTGAGAAACATGTACAATAGAACCTTTGGTCACGACCATAATTCATCCCATAACTTTGGTTACAACCTGATTTGGTCATGACCCAAACCTAATTTTGGAAATTTGGCGCTTAGGAAAAAAATGGTGGAGAAGGGGAAATTAGCTGGAAAAAAAATTGTGAATTTTTTGGTCGGAACCCAATTTGGTTGTGATCAGAAGCGTTTGTGACCAGAATACTGTATTATTAATTTCTGGGCAGGTTTCTAAACTTTGACTATTACTCTTAGCATACTTTAATTTGGAATGCTCTAACAGACTTGAAGATGTCTTTCTTCTGTGTAGTACATATGGATAATTTACTGGAATCAATCACTCAGTAGTGTTTGGATAACCTTAGAGGACTTACTTAACTAAAGCATGTGAGTTGGAAACTTGCCTTTGACGTCTCAACTCTCCCCTACAATGAACGCTGAAGAAATGGTGTAATAATAATTAAGTGTAATGAGAAGTAACAAAAGTGCTTTAACTCATTTACTCACACACACTTAGTACATTTAATTACGAACAAGAACGTAATGAGTGTTACGTTTGTTACTTCTCATTACTTCCTTGTTTATAGTGAATTTATGATTGGACTCTTATTGCTTCAGTATGCATTCAGTCAGACAGCTTTAATGATAGAAAACAGAAAATGCCAGACCCTCTGTGAAAGTTTCAGCTTCTTTGACTTAAGCAAACAAGCAAAGCAAGGTAAGGGATCCAGACAGAGTCAGATACAGCATAGTTCCCACATGTTCTAATAACACAACAAGTAATCCAGTGGTGACATTCAATTTTTTCCCCTACTGGTTCTGTGGGCATGGCTTGGTGGGGGGATGTCCTGTGACTGAGTGGGCATGGCCAACTTGATGTCACTCATGGCCATGCCCACTCAGACACATGACCCCTCCCCCATCAAGCCAGGCGCACAGAACCCGGTAGGAAAAAATGTGTGTATGAGTACGAGAAGAGCTCATAGTGAATGCTGTGGCAGAGAGAAGTCGAACTTCTCTCCCTCCATTCACAGTGGAGCTGCTTCAGCCTATCCCTTTAAGGTAGTCCCCGGGAGGGAAGGGGCCGGGGGGGGACCATAAAGGGAGCAGCAGCTCTGCTGTGAGTCTCACTCTATAGGGTGGGGGAGTGGCCAGAAGGGGTGATCGACGAGTGGGAGAGCAGGCGGATGTGGACGGGGCCAACCAGGAGTGGTTTTTACTGGTTCGGTGAACCAATTCAAATCATCCCTACCAGTTTGCCTGAGCCGATCTGAGCCAGTCAAATTTCACCCCTGAAGTAATCCCATACCACCAGTGACCAGCCAGCAAAGAAACCTGTATAGGAAACAGAGAAATGCTCTGAGTCAGCAACAGTGAACATAAAGACCCTTTCAAAATCTTCAGCCACAAGTCCAGAATTTTTACTCTCCTTAGAGGTCCAGTCTGCTATGTCTTTCACACTTGTAACTATTCTCCCTTAGGCCATCATCCAATATTTCTAGATGCAGGAATTTTGGAGGTTCCTGTTTTTCCAACACATATCTGTCAGTGGCGAGACTTGCAAGTCCATCTGCCTTATTGTTTCAGTCTCCGTGCCCTTTGTTCCATCTGCCTATTTTATGTGGTAGATCAAGGCTGTTTTTGCCACTCCTGTAGGAAACATGTCATCTATTGTATAGCTACATATAGTCCACTAACATATTGCTTGCAAACATATTTTGAGCCAAGTTGCATAGTGAGGCCTGAGCCAACATGCCTACAACTTTCCTCTCACACAATTATTCAGCAAGAAGGGCCTTGCATTTATACCTGTTGATTATGCCACAATATTTCTAGACTGATCTGTACATCAGTGCAACTGCCTTTATTTATCTAGCTGCTTTTTCCCTCCTTAATGTGCAACTCACAATTGTGCTAAACCAGATATGTCTAGTTCCTTCTATATTTGAATGTAGTACTGGGAGAGATGTTTTGCTGGATGTGTATTATGTCTGAATCAGATGATTCTCAGGATTTTCTTTCTCCTTAGAACAAACTTGACAAAATCTTCTCTTTTTGCTAGCTTACAAAAAGCCAAGAAATGGTGAGTATAATCTGTACCTAGCAACTGAAATTTCCTCCATGCTTTTGAATTATTTTATGAATTATCTGTTAGTTTTCTGAGGTCAAATGTGAGCTCGACTGCACTATGATTAGCTTTCATAAAGTATTGGAATTTCAAGTTACCCTGTGTTCTATTAGCCTGAAGTTAAACCATTAGAAAGAATAAATGTATCAGCTTGACTATGAAAGTTATATATATTTCACACAGTTTTAAGAGAGCCATATAAACTGTGAAAAAGCAATGTCTATCTTTAGCCTTACTTCAGTTTTTCCATATAAAAATAGAATCAGAATCATATTGGAGTCTCAAATTCTTCTCCTTTTATAATGTTCCTCCATCCTTGCAAGATATCAAAGATGAGAGCAATACTGGGCATTCAAGCAGAATGGGCTTTTTAAAAGTGGTTACAACTGAGATGCTCATGTTTGCAAGCTTTTTTTTCAAAATTGTGATATCAGCAATGTCAAGCCATATACAAATGTATGTGAGAAACAATACAAAGTGTATGTTGATAGGGCAACCTTTATTTTGCCCTATGCTATTGATTTCCTGATTTTATTTTCATTGTGGTCATTGGAATTTGTTGCTTATATTACCTATCATGAACCTTGTCTCTTGCATGTTAGAAAGTCCCTCTCAAATTAGTAAACAAACCAAAAGCATGTTTAAAAAATCACAGGCAATTTTTTCAACATATGGTATGAAAACATCAAATATACACATATAGGACAATTGAGAATTAACTCAATAAGCAAAATTTCAGTTGCATTCTTCAGAACCAGAATTCAATGCTTCAATCAGCAAGAAAACCAGGTAGTCATTGCTTGGAACTCAACAGATCTTTTGGGTAATGAAAGTAAGATCAGAGAAATTTAAGTTACATACTCTTAGGCAATAAAGAAGCAGAAAAAATAACTCTAAAGTGAGGTTCACATTTTAATAGCAAAAACAGGTATATATTTCTGTTGCATTTTATAGAAACTTTTTAATCAAGTTTAAATAAGTAAATGACTGAATCTAAAAACCTACTGGTTTGGAGATAACATTTGGAGAAACCACAACCATCCACTTCTCATAAAAGTGTTTGTCTCCATTTCAGTTTCATTTTATAGAATCCTTATTAAAGTCCAGACCTATATATGCCAAGCTCCTTTTCTGCTTAGATAGGTTACTTGGTTGTATAGCAATGGTAGGTTGCTCCCTGTTTGCCCCAGTTCTGGCGAACCGGTAGTGGCAGTGGCAGGAGGCTCTGCCCACCCACCCAGATGTCATAAAAAATGCTCTGCGCATGCGCAGAAGCGCCACACGCTACCGATAGTGAACTGGTAGCGCTGGAATTTGAATCCCACTAATGTTGTATAGCATTATGACTCAAGGCTCTCTTTCCTGTTTTGTAGAGCGAAATCATGATAGGTCCCAGTATAACTCCTTATCAGTAATTTTAGAGAAACTTCCAGTGTCACTTGAAGGAACACAAAACAAAACCAAAAAAGTACCACTGTTTAGAAAAGTCTTAATGGCTGACTTAATGTATTTCATGTGCAATGAAAAATCTAATCGGAAACTAGTAAATCACTGCATCATATTTATTGTTGCTTTTATAAATCAGTGTCCTTCAGCTCAGCTTTCAAATCTCCTTCCTTTCTTCCTTTCCTTGAAACATTCTCCATTGAAATAGTATTTATCACTCATTCATATTACCGTATTTTTTGGACTATAAGACACACTTTTTTCCCTCCTAAAAGTGGGTGGAAATGTTGGTGCATCTTACACACCGAATACAGCCATCTTTGGCCTCCTGAAGCCCCACCCCTCTCGTCCCATTTTTTGCAAAAATGGAGCACCCAGTGGGTTTGGGAGGGCTGCAGAGTGCTCCTGGGGGCCGAGGAGGGCAAAAACCTTTTTTTTCTTACTTACCTCTTCGAAATCTTGGTGCGTCTTATAGTCCGAAAAATACGAATTCTTATTAAAATCTGTTCCATGCTTCAATTCTCCAAGTGAGACATAGCTGGCTTCTTGGTATATTATCAGAATATATAACATTTTAGAAATTGCAAAGGATTTGAAACAGTGCACTTTGGCAGCCTTCCATTGATGCAGTCCCTTGATGATTGCATTCAGGTTGACTGGAGTAAATGAGAACAGCCTTGGCATGCACATGTATTAAACACCCCATGAGATCAGAAAATTAGATCCCACTGCTGTAAAGTGTCTAGAATATTAATGGTCAGAACCTCAAAACATGTTTGCTATGTAAGTTAGTATATGATCCACAGTTTGAAGCAGCAACATAGTAATAAGAGTAGCACAGAAATGTTCATATTGCCCCTACAAAATATCAATTTTTCCCTTTAATTAAATTCTTTCCATTGCAGTCAGTAAAATTATTTTACTACTAAAGCACCAGGTAGCAAAACCTTACAGAGCTTAGATCATGAATGTCAAACTCGCGGTGTCATGTTGCCGTCATGTGACATATTATGACAGTTTTTCCCTTTGCTGAACTGGGGTGGGTGTGGCCTGCGCATGAAGCATCCGGTCTGCAGGCTGCCAGTTTGACACCCCTGGCTTAGATGATATAACAAGACGGCAGCCTCAGGCTGGATCATAGCTATGCAACCTCTCCCATCTTGTGATAGTGCCACTCTCCAGGGTTCACAGAATAGTTGAGGGAGATAAAACAGGAGAAGAGATATCTAGAGTGCCTCGGGCACTCAACAGGGGATGAACACAAACAAAGAGGGTTACAGCTGCTATCAAGGCCTACTTTGTGGCAATAAGGGTGGTGAAACAACACACTTCTCTACTCTTATTGCCTCTGTAGATAGCGATCCTGTGGCCCTGTTTCAGGTGACATGTGCCTTCTTGGGTAGAGAGGCTTGGAGGTCCCTTTGAAGAGTCACGCAAAAGAGTTTGCTCAGCATCTGTCAGACAAACTCGCTCAAATTCATTAACATTGACAAGAGCCTGGTGGCGCAGTGGACTAAGTGCTGTTAAAGTAGCACTTAGTTGCCAGCTGCCTGCAATTACTGCAAGTTCAAATCTCACCAGGCTCAAGGTTGACTCAGCCTTCCATCCTTTTGAGGTAGGTAAAATGAGGACCTGGTTTGTGGGGGCAATAAGCTGACTTTGTATAAAAAAGAACACCGCTTTGGGGGGGGCAAAAGCCCTAATAAGCAGGTATATACAAAAGTATGAAGGCTATTGCTTAATGCATTGTAAGCCGTCCTGAGTCTCCGGAGAAGGGCGGCATATAAATCGAACTAATAAATAAATAAATAAACAGCTGAGTGCTGGCTTTGTTGTAGGTCCAGGAAAGATGCCCAAGGTGAAGTCCTGTCCTGATATCTGGAAAGAGTTTGAACCTGTTGGGTCTGAGGAAATGGAAAAGGTCCTCATGACTCTGAGCTCCATTTGCTCCTTAGACTGAGGCCCCTCCTGGTTAACTAAAGCTGCCTGGGGAATGTCATGTGAGTCAGTTCTAGCTGCGATGAACTTTTCTTTGAGTGGGGGTTGTTCCTTTACCCCTTAAAGAAGCCATGGCTCGTACGTACGTACGTACGTATAAAATATTTAAAAGAATATCTTCATTTTTATTGCAGATATTTTTTTTAAAAAACCCATCACCTTATCTTCTATCTTTGACAAAAGATACAAAGATGGATATTCCTATCAATATCATACTGTGCCCTAAATCTCAGTGAAACGATATATTCTTGTATAGCACATGGTGTAGCACATTACAAATGCTGAACAGAAACGCTATATTTATTTCTTGTAACTTTCAGTTGTTGAGGGGCAGGGGGTAATTTTTGTAGTATGAAGCAGTACAGTCTAGATAAAATTTATCACTTATGGGAGAATGTGATCCAAGTAATCTTTCTAACAGTTGAAAGATGAGATTTCTCAGTATCTGATATATACCTACCTAACTTTTATTTCCTGAAAAAAATTTCAAACAATCCCAGCTTCTGTGCATCAGAAAGAACATAATCATTCTTTCAGGTGACTCTGACAGAGGTTCCTCTCCTTTCTCTTTTCCATAGGGAGCTTATAGATGGTACAGAAGTTCAGGTGTTGGACTAGGAGCTGGAAGACGCAGTCTCTACTCTACTCTCAGCATGGACACTCTTGAGGGAATTGAGCCACTTGTTCTCTCTCAACCCAGGTATCCATAAAATGAAAAGTGATCCTGATGTAAGATATCTAGGCATGATGGGCAATATATAAGTCAAATAAATAAATAAGATATACATCTAGCAAATAAATAATCACCTAGACAAATGTTTACTATGACACATATACACAAAATATTTACCTCCTGACAATTCTCTGTGCTTTCACTATATGCAGACTGTAAGCCAAGAGACAGCAGCCAAAGCTATTTCTTGTAATAAAGACCCTGAGGGACATCACATAGTTTGTGCAGTAGGAACAACACCTGAATCCAAAGGAAAGCTGATTTTGTCACTAGACCAAGCTTTATCATGATAGGTTTGGTCTGGTGATTAAGGCACCAGGTAGAAAATGGGAGACTGTGAGTTCAGGTCTCACCTGAACTGGGTGACTTTGGGCCAATCACTCTTTCTCAGCCCAATCCATCTCATGTTGGATCCATCTCTTATTGTTGTGGGGAAAATAAAAGGACAAAGGTGTGTTGGATATATTACCTTGAGTATTTGTAAAAATAATAAAGGTGGGATACAAATAAATAAATAGAAGTAAAAAGAGATACAGATGAAGGTCTATAGAGATCCTCAAACATCCAGGCAGGGTTGGGTTCCACTTACCTTTACTACCAGTTCAAAATGGGAGCACGCATGCTTCTGCGCATGCGCAGATCGTCAGTGATGACATCATGACAGGTGGGCGGAGCCTCCCACCACCATTACTACCAGTTCGCAAGAACTGGACCGAACTGGGAGCAACCCACCACTGCATCCAGGTCATGGTTATCCTATCTTTTCCAAAAAGCAACTGGACTTTCTTGTTTTTTTCTTTGAAAGCATTTTCAAGGAAACATCCAAGAAGCTTCTTCAGTTCTAGCTCAGATAACAATATGATGTTCCAAATTAACAATCAATGCCTTACCTCATTTATTTTTTGTTCATATTTCTCACTTTAAAATATTTCTGTATTTTTTTACATAAAAATCAAATGCAATTTGAGATACAAGAAAAGGAGAAGAGAATAGTATTTTTCCTTCTTGTTCTTTTAATTATGTTTCTTCATTTAGCAGGATGTACCATACGCAGTTTGACCAAGCTGTGATACACGCCCACAAAATTCCTCAAAAATATGACATCACATTTGAATGTTATTGTGATAAAAAGAAGAAATTATGAAACAACAATCTAATTTATTTTTAAAATAAAATGTATTTATTTTTTTAAATATTAAGTATTTTTTAAAAAATAAAATGTAAATAAACCAAACAATTTAAATTAAATTACATTTAGTTTCTAAGGCTTTTTTTCCTGACCTCTTCTACTTCTTTTAAAAGTCTTTTGAAATGTGACTTGTGGTAGAATTTTGAAAGAATTGGTTTTTTTCTTATTTAAATAATTATTTAGGCATATTTTTATTGTTTTGATTAGTACTGTATTCTTAAAATAGCAGAATAATATTATTATTTGATTTATATCCTTTTGACTTTTTAATATCCACTGAAACCAATTTCTAGTTAGATCTGATCCAAAAATATTGGATTAAGCTGAAAAAGTAAGACCATACTAATTTTCATTCATGCTTCAAAAAATGAGAAAAATAAGAGCAAGCCATATCAGAAGGAACAGAGTCAGGGGTGAGCTTCTGGGGGTTCAGCAGGATTCGGGCGAACCTCTAGCCAAGGATCACTGGGGGCTCAGTGAACCCCCAAATGCCACCCCTGGCTTTATGTCTTTTATATAATTCTGGAACTAGATCTCAGTATTTTCAAATTATTATTTATTTAGAATTTTATATAAAGTAAAAATCAAATCTAAGAAAATATAGAACAGAAATAAAAAAGAAGTGCAAGAAAGGTAAAAAATGTAAAATTACAAAACACAACTTCTCACCTTCTCATATATTAAAAACCTATTGTCTTAACTCTTCAAAAAAAATCTCTTCAATATTTTATTTAATTGTCATTTGTTTCAATAGTTAAATCTATAAACCATCACTTCATGTTTTTCTTTTTTAGCAAAAATTTCACAAAAGGTTTTCAGTCTTTCAAAAAAGTTTCAAACTGTTTTCTTCCTGATCAAACAGCTTTGCCATTTCTGCTAGTTCTGACATTTTTATGATTCAATCCTCCAGTATGGAAATGTCAATATTTTTTCCATCTTTGTGCGTATAACAATCTTGTTTCTAAGAGTTAGGAAAGATTTCTCCAACGAAACAGTGAGAAGGCTGAGTTTCCCAATCACTTGATAGAGATCATTCTAATGAAATTATGCTTAAAAGCACAAAATAAGACATACAAGTAGACAATGTATTAGGTATGATGAAAAAAACTTTCCAAGTTAAGAATTGGTGGTATTATTTTAAATGCTGAAATCCAGAAAGGCAGCTTACAAATACAGCAAAGTACATTAATAAAATTTTAATATTCACCCATGAAATAATACCACAGTAACAAGGCATCTGGGATGGAAGACTCTATTCATAGAAATAAAAGAGCCCAATTAAATCAGGAACAGATTTCAACATTTAATAAATATTTGGTTTTTTTAAAAAAAAAATCAATGAAATGAATATAATGGTCCAGTTCTTGTGTTAGGTTCCAATGGAGTCAAATTAGCATTGATTATTTTTATCAGTTGCTTTAATGAGATGTTCCTTCCTCCAGCAATAAAGCATGCTAGAAAGTTCATTAAGTTTATTGCCAAGCACTAAAATCCACTATCCCCCAGACACTGAATTTTTGCACCCGTTGCTTTCTAATAATCAGGGACAATTTCTCTCCAAATCCTCAGCTACAGATATTAACTCACCACTAAGTATATTGATGGTGTGGTTGCTATTTTTTTTTTTTACAGCTTGGAACATGAGGAATCATTTGTGTGAGCAGCTAACACAAACATGGGGAAAAAGTTAAGAAACATTTATTTTTTTTAAGGAACGTGGAAGAAAATCCCCAGCATTTTTAAAGGAAATGTTAATAGTAAATTATTAAATTTATATGCTACCCACATTCCAGCAATTCAGTTGATTCATTTCTATGTATTGCTCTTTATGTTGATGAACCTAAAGCAACTCTCCCTAAAGGGGAAAACAATAAAGCATTCCATTAAAAAAACAAACAGTAACTCAATATTTCCATATTATATCAGAGCAAACATGTGAAATGCAAAGAAAAAAGATTGGGACTGAAAGTTGAATGAATTTAATGCATAAATGGTGGTGTATAGAGCCAACACAGTAAAAAAAAATCCCTAGCAGATCTAAAAGACATGAGTGGTGATTTAGTTGAAGGGCTCCTTCTCTCTCTATAATATCTATAAGATAGCCAATGAAATGTTGAAATTAGCCTGCAACAAACTGAAGCAGACAGAAGCCTTGAGACAAAAGAACATAGATCACTATACTTCAGGAATGGAGCAAGAAAATGTTCCTTGTGGTTGCTTTGAAAAGAAGTTGAGATTTAGAGGGAGATTTCATCTCTTTCTGCGTCTATTCTGGCAATGGGAAATCAGGCAGTGCAGATAAGACCTTAGTTAACATATAGCATGGGGGAACAACCATAGCAACTTCAAGATCTGTGGACTTCTCGCTGGCTGGGAAATTCTGGGAGCCGAAGTCCACAAGTCTTAAAGTTGCCAAAGTTGACCTATGCAGTAAGTTTGTGGTGAGGAAATTGATGACGGAAGGTCACTAGTTCCTCTCTGCAGTTACCTCTTAGGATAAAAAGTGAGATTAAAAAATAATATACCGGTACATAACATGCTACTACTACTATTATTATTATATCAAGTACTATACCGTTTTACTTTACTATGTACTTGTTTTTGTTTTATTCTTTCAATAAAAGTGAGGTTGTTTAGCATTTCTATGCCCCTAAATATGTGCTCAGTCAACTTGTTTGAAGAAAGATATTTTCCCTAGACAATTTTTTGATCATGTAGCCTGCAAATTACAGGCAAATGATATGGGCATCCCATTTCTCACTTGGTGCCATTTCATTGAAAAATGTTTCTGTGTGAAGAATGTTGCCTTAGTTAAATGCTGACAACTCTTTTGTGACATGGAAAGTTTCAGCTGTCTGTGATATCCCTGCATGTTACCTCGGAAGTGTTCCATTTAGTGTTAGTGTTCTCCTTGTAATGGAACTGTCAGGTTCCGAATCCACTGCAAGCAACAAAGGCTTAATAGACACAATTTCTCTGCATGGAGGGAAGAAAATTAACTGAATATATTCATGGAAATCAAGAAAAATAGAGGAGAAAGTGAAACTTCTTATGGGTAGTTGAAGTTTTGTTTTACATGACTGGTAACTACAGTTGTGATCAAAAGTGCCATCGATTGAGGGATCTCAAATTTAAGACCAAAAAGTGACATCATTCCTTCTTGCAATTTCAGGTTAGTATCTATGGAATTATGATCTCTGCATAGCATTTTCCAAGTTGTGGTGTGCATTTCTACTATTCATTTTTCAAATAGTCAGATGTCTTCTTATTCACATGATGCAAATTAGCAGGAAATTTACATCCACCCATCATATAAAATTGAATACTGTGCTAACATTTGAAAGTTTTCTTCTGTAAAAGATTTTCTGGTTTCCATATTTATAGCTTTGTTTTAGGATATATTAGATTATCATTACAATTGCAGTGGTGCTTTTGAATTTACTATATGGTTATCAGTAGCAAAAACCCACCATTATCAGACAATTGGTTGTCTAGACTCTTTTTGAAAACCTTCAATAATGGAGCTCCCACAACTTCTGAAGGCAAGCTATTCCACTGATTGCTCCCATCATTAGGAAATTTCTCCATAGTTCTAGTTGCTTCTCTCCTTGGTTAGTTTCCATCCATTGTTCCTTTTGGTGCTTTGGAAAATAGCTTGGCCTTTGTAGAAGCCCTTCAAATGTTGGAACAGTGCTATTATATCACCCCTAGGCACGTATCTGAAATTCTGGAACTCCAAACAGACTACTGTATTAATCATACCTGTGATAAAGGAAGCTTTTGTTAATAATGAATGAAGGTCAGGTGTGTGTAACTGATTTCCTAATTTCATGTGCTCAGATAGGACTGTGAAAGTGATGATGAAGTACAGTATAGGGATTTGATAGAGATATCATGGGACTAACATTTCTTCTGCCATTATTTCTGATAAACAAGTTTTTGGGGGAAAGTCTATTGTCTTAGAAATTTTGGAAATCAATCTGTTCAAAATTAATAATGCAAATTTCTTTAGTCTGATGTTCTTCAAATAAAATTGGGCTAGGTCTCCCATGCTGGATGAGAAACCTAGTAATAACAACTATCCTGTATGTAATGGTTAGGGGTGGGTTCTACTTACCTTTATTATCAGTTCACAATGGGGCCGCGCGTGCAAGCTTGCTTCACGTTTGCACGTGCGCGTTCTTCTGTGCATGCGCAGAAGCATTTTGATGATGTCAGGGTTGGTGGGCAGAGCCTCCCGCCAGTTTTACTACCAGTTGTATAGAACCGGTACAAACTGGGGGGCAACCCACCACTGATAATGGTGTCTCTATTATGTTAGTTTTATCTTTATTTATTTATTTATTTTATTTATTTGTCAAGAACATATTAGGTAATATATATAAGTATAAGCATGATTTGAATACATAAAATAGATAAAAATAGAGGAAACATTAGGACAGGGATGGTAGGCATCCTGGTGCTCTTATGCACGCCCCTTCTAAGCTACTGTCAAATGGAGAGATACTTGCATATGTTTCAGATACTTCTGTTTTATTGATATTAGAGCACTCCATTGTTTGGGCTAAAAAACCCCAGCTAATCTATTTTATGAAGAACCCTACACTCCTAAATGTAATCTTAAATGAAATGAATGATAAGAGTGGAGAAGAGTACCTCAAGGACATTCACATCTATTTTAGGCATGTTTTCCCACATCTTTATCAGGCATGCTGAGTGGGCAGCAGATGCATACAGAAACAAATAAAGAAAGCAAATAAAAAAGCTGAATGCAGAAATAATAAATATCTGCCTATTTGAGTGACCTTAGTTAAAGGTATGAAGTACATGAACACATGAAAACTAATGGCATGGTTTGACATTTTATCATTTCTAAGATTTTGTCATTTGTTCCAGCTATTCAGATAATAAATCTGAAGCTGTTCAAGATTGACTGTTATCAGATGAAATGGCTGATCCAAAATATCTGTGTCCTATCATCTCAAAAAAGGCAGATAAGATGAAATACTATCTAGGGTTGCTCCTAGGGCAATATAATCACAGCACTCAGCACCAATTATGGGTTGCAATCTTTGCACTGATTAGCAGGTGGTTGAACTTACCTTCAGAAATACAAATCACAATGATTGACCCTTCTTCTACTATTGACTAACATTAACAGTACTTAATTTCTATGCCAAAATGTACTTTGATCATGTCCAGTGTGGATTTTCATGTGTATTACCTAATCCTGCCATAAATAGAATAGAATAGAATAGAATAGAATAGAATAGAATAGAATAGAATAGAATAGAATAGAATAGAATAGAATAGAATAGAATTTTTATTAGTTTGATAGCTGTTCTGTAGTTGCCTGCATTTTGGCCAATTCAAAAAGTCTGAGAATAAGGAGCAGTAACCAAAAGTGCCTACTCAATCGTGCATGGTTGAAACATGCTTGCTATATTGAATAATGAGATATAAAGTAAGTTCCTGAAATGAAATGTGTAAATATCACCATACTACATCTTGAGCAAAATTTTATTTGCTTGATTTTGACGTGGCTATTTATTATTCCTTTTAATGCTCCATTATCAACAATATTCTCTTTCTTTTTAGTGCATAATTGCTTTAATCTTCTATTCCCTCTTAGCTTCCATTAGGATCATCTAGGCAGCTATAACAAGTGGATAGCTACATTCCTATCAAACAGGTAACAAGTAGTTAAAATTGGAAACACTATATCAAACCCTGCACCAGTTATCAATAGTGTTCCCCAAGGCAGCGTTCTAGGACCAACACTCTTTCTGCTTTATATAAACAACTTTTGGGATCATATTATAAGCAGCTGCGTCCTCTTTGCTGATGATGTAAAACTATTTAACACCACAGACAATTCTATTACCCTACAAAATGACCTAGATTATGTATCTGAATGGTCAAACAATTGGCAACTCCAAATCTCTGCTAATAAATGCTCAGTCCTGCACATTGGCAATAAAAATCAGAAGATCAAATACAAGCTGGGCGGCAATGAGCTAAAAGATGACCCATACTCTGTCAAGGACCTAGGAGTACTCATTTCAAAAGATCTAAGCCCCAGAGCTCACTGTAACAACATTGCTAAAAAGGCATTAAGAGTTGTCAACCTTATTTTATGAATGTTTCTCTTTGGTAACGTTATACTTCTAACTAGGGCATACAAAACCTTTGCCAGACCTATCCTTGAATACTGCTCATCTGCCTGGAACACACACTGTATTTCAGACATTAATACCCTCTTTTCCCCAAAAGAAGACATCCCCTGATAATAAGCCCAATCGGGCTTTTGAGCGCATGGCAATAAGACCAAGCACTTATTTCAGGATTCAAAAAAAATATAAGACAGGGCCTTATTTTTGGGGAAACACGGTATATTAGAGGGGGTCCAGAGGTATTTTACAAGAAGAGTACTCAACTCCGCAATAAAATTTCTTATACCATCAGGCTTGAAATTTTAGGCCTGGATAACCTTGAACTACGCCGTCTACATTCCGACCTAAGCTTAGTACACAAGATTATCTACCATAACGTCCTACCTGTTAATGACTACTTTAACTTCAACTGCAATAACACAAGGGCTATCAATAGATACAAACTAAATGTAATCCGCTCTAAGATTGATTGCAGAAAATACGACTTCAGCAATAGAGTAGTAAATGTCTGGAACATTCTACCTGATCCTGTTGTTAGTTTCTCTAACCCCCATACCTTTTACCTTAAACTGTCTACTGTGGACCTTACACATTTCTTAAGAGGTCCCTAAAGGGGTGTGCATAAGCGCACCAGCATGCCTACCGTCCCTGTCATACTGTCCTCATTTATATGTACTCATTTTATGTGTTTATGGTTAGGTTTTGCCTATTTATATCCATTTATTTGTGCCATTTTTTCCATGTCTATGTCTATACTGATACTTGTTTCCTTGTATTTGTTGACAAATAAATAAATAAATAAATAAATAAATAAATAAATAACCACTGCCCATTCTGACTATCCAATCTAGTCCATTCATCCCATGCCTTTGTGAATATAGTTCAAATGCACATAAGAGAAATCTAGCCTGGAGATTTCAAAGCAATGCTTCCCCAAACAATGAATTTTATTATTCTTTCCATCTTACTTGAAATGCACAGGAAAGCCTGGCATCACAACAGCCAGCAAAAATAAATACAGATCCATTAATGCATTAATGGAGGTCTGCACTAATGGATGATTTCATTTTAAATTTGCTCCCAAATAGCCCACTGATTATTAACTGAGGCTCCACTGTATCACTGTTTTGATGGTGTCCTTTTAAATACTGTGCTGATGGAATATGGTAGTAAAGTAAAGCAAATTGTTCTGTTGGCATGAATGCAACTTGGTGTGTAATGAATGGTTTGCTCTAACTAGATGTGTGAGTGTGTTTGTCTGTGTGTCTGTGCATGTGTGAGCCATTCAGTTTTCAGATGGTCTAAGAACAGGACAGAACGAATGGCGATTTTTCTCTGTATAACACTAGGTGGGAAGGATTAAGCCAACTATCCAGCTCTTTTTGGGGATATTGGTGTGGTCTATGCATGTAACCGTAAAAAAGACTACACATGTCCCTCATTTTATATGGGGGAGAGCATATTATTCACCTCTTTTTGAAAACTACAGGCAAACAAAAATCATATGCCTGTCTTCTCAATATTTGTTTTCTGGTTATGGTTGTCTTTTTTGTTTTTTAAATTGTATGATTTGTTTTGTCTTAATATGCATTTGTTCAACAAAAAGCAAAAATCATAGTAGGTTTTCTTACTGGGCCAGTTTTCTATTTGCAAAGAGGCTTAAAAACCATGGAAAAACATGTAATGTAATATGGCTGAGGTAGATTCAGAAGGAGTAGTGTCATTTACAACTCAGCCTTCTTCTTCTTCTTTCTGACTTGGGCTGATACAGCCACTCTCTGGAGTCCTTGGTATTCTCATTGCAGTTAACCTTGAGCTACAAATATTCTCTTCTGTTGATACAACTACTCTTTGTATTGAAGGCTAGAAAAAGTAAGAACAAAATAATCTAAAGGAAAGCAAATACAACCCCTTCTTAAAATAGAAATGTGCAGAGTAGTCCGTGAACTCAAAGGATAGCGCCTTCCTCAAAGGATAACTATTAGATATTTGTGAGTATGAGATCTTTCCTACAAATAAAGACAGAGTGCTTTCTAAACATGGGAGTTCTTCACACAAGTGGTAGGTTTACCTGATGGTATATATGAGACTAAAATGTGCCTAGTGTTGTAACCTCCACCCCACATTAATCCATTACATGCAAGGAGTCACGTGAACTCATGTGATAAAGCTAGATTTTTTTAAAAAAAGAAAAGTCTTGCTTTTAAAGAGAATGTTAATTTGTAGGCATCTTCCTAACAGCCTAAGCTAAAAAGTTTGAATTAATAAGTGAGCCTGCCTCACTATCCTACTTCTTGTTACATGTATCTCATTAGCTAGCATTAGGCTTCATTTGTTATTCAATCAAACGAATTTGCATTTATGGACTTCAGAATGTACTGCATGACTTGATGATGGTGTATGTATATATTAATTAGATTTTTCACTTAGAATATCGTGAATAATCGTGTGCCCTGATCTAATTTACATCTTTCCTATGGTGTAGTTACTATATTCAGAATAAAATTTAAAAAAACCATAATATTTTGATATTAATAAAAGCTGCTGTCATCTTCCAACATATTTCCACACTATGGAAAGAAACATGGTTGTTAATATTATTAAAATATCAAATAGTCAACATGCAAGGGTGTGCTTAATTTCAAAACTAATACAGTAGCAACGATGTTTATATTATACTCTGGATCATTGATTCTCAACTTTGGAAACTTTCAGATGGGTGAATTTAAACTGCCAGAATTCTGGCGTTGCTGGCTGGGGAATTCTGGTAGTTGAAGTCCTCAAAAGGTAAAGTTGCCAGGATTGAAAAATACTGCCCTGAAACAATTAATCAATGTCCAGAAGTTGTGGATGCTCCAATGCTGGAAGCTTTTAAGAAGAGACTGGGCAGCCACTTGTCTGAAATGGTATAGGGCAGTGATGGCTAACCTTTTTTCCTTCGGGTGCCAAAAGCGTGCATGCACACGCTATTGTGCGCATGCACGTGCCCACACCCATAATGCAATGCCCCTCCCACATGCCCTGCCCCTCTGCACATGCACGTGACCCCCCCCCCACGTGACCCCTGCATGCGCACACAACCCCCCCCTTTTTGGCCTCACATCCCAAAACATCACTGGGGGGGGGGAAAGCCTTTGCCTCCCAAAATGGCTGGGGTGGTTGGGAAAGCTTCCAAAATGGCTGGGAGGGGGGAAAAAAGCCTTTGCCTCCCAAAACGGCTGGGGGAGGAGGGAAAAAAGCCTTGCCTCCCAAAACATTGCTGGGAGGGGAATCTCCGGAGATCTGGGGAAGGCACAGGCAGCAGAAAGTGAGGAGAAAGGTAGGTCTCCGCATGCATGCCGCTTGCAGGGTAGACCTGAAAATCAGCTGGCCATCGGGAAGCGATTGCACATGCGCAGTGGAGCTGAGCTAGGCGACGGCTCACATGCCCGCAGAGAGGGCTCTGCATGCCACCTATGGCACACATGCCATAGGTTTGCCACCACGGGTATAGGGTTTCCTGCCTGAGCAGGGGGTTGAACTAGAAGATCTCCAAGGTCCCTTCCAACTCTGTTATTTTGTTAAAATGCTTTCCTTGGAATTTTTCAGTTTTCAGTTTTACTATCATTTAATGACCATTTCTTCTTCTTTGCAATTTGAGCCAAATAGATATCTCCATCTCTGCCCATTGCAACTGTTAGAGGCAATATCCCATCAAGCAGTGATTCCGTTCCATATCTAGTCTTCTAAGATCTAATCTTAGTAAAAATTGTAGCTGGTATTTCTCTCTGCAGACAGATATCTTTCATAATGCATGCACAAAGTATATTTTATTAATTCTGTTTTTTGTAGATCGCTGTTTGCATTTTTTTCCCCTTCTTTCTCAGAGGTGCCTTGCTAGGAAATGTGGCTGATGAAAGATGAAAGAGATAAAAGAAACCTACGTTGAGAATACAGGACATGAAAAACAGGAACAGTAATCAGTCTTACATTTAAGCGGCTCCTTAAAAATATTCAAAAGGTTTGATGTAATATCCAAACTGGTCCTGCTGCTAGGGAATTAAAGAACCATATATGATCGCTTTAATTATTGTTTTAAGAATGTCTCTATGTTATATTGAACTTGTAGGTATTACTTTTCCTATTCAATCGTATTTGACTTTTGGAGACTGCTTGGACAAGTCCTTGCATTTTTCTTGGCAAAGTTTTTTTGGAAGCAGTTTGACATTGCCTCGGTCCTAGGGCTGAGAGAAAGTGGCTGGCCCAAGATCCCCCAGCTGACTTTGTGCCCAAGGCAGAAGTAGAACTCATACTGTTTCTGTTTCTAGCCTGATTGTCCTAACCTACACCAAAATGGCTCACATTTGTAGCATTCGTTTTTACTTATAGGTAAAGGTAAAGGTTCGCCTCGCACATATGTGCTACTTGTTCCCAACTCTAGGGGGCAGTGTTCATCTCCATTTCAAAGCCGAAGAGCCAATGCTTTCTGAAGATGTCTCCGTGGTCATGTGGCTGGCGCACATGAAACACTGTTACCTTCCCACCAAAGATGGTCCTTATTTTTCTATTTGCATTTTTTATGTGCTGCTAGGTTGGCAGTTAGCTTGGGACAAGTAACAGGAGTTCACCCTGTTACACGGCACTAGGGATTCGAACCTCTGAACTGCCGACCTTTCGATCAATGAGTTCAGTGTCTTAGCTGCTGAGCCACCACGTCCCTCATTTTATATTTATAGATTTTGGCTAATAGCAAGAAATGATTTGAGCAAAAATTCCCATGTCAAGACATTTCTGCTGCAGGCTGTATTCCCAAGAATTTTTCCCAGTAGTCTCAGATTTATTCCCAGTTTTATTCCCAAGAAACAAAAGCAATTTTAAACATCTAACACATTAAATACTAATGATTCCAATTAATTCATAATTTGCAATAAATGGACCACTTCTTCCAGTTCTGCTTCAATACACCATTTGACTGATTGAGTGATTGATTATGTGCCATCAGGTTGTTTTAAACTATTAACAACCACACTGACATGTTTTCTTCACAATAATCTGTCCCTAAACTCATCCATTAGGCCTTCCAATGATGCACCCATTGTGGCAGTAACTACCTCCATCTACCCTGCTCCTGGTAATCCAATTCTCCTTCCTTCCATCTTTTCCACTCTTACAGTCTTCTCCAAAGTCCCAAGTCTTTGCAAAATGTATGAAATGTAGGATAATTCCAGTCAGGTCCTTTATACTTCAAGTGAGAATACATGAATTAAACCTTAGAGTATCAGAGATATTCTTCAGGTATCTATGATCTTGGAGCCTTTTTTATCATGATAAATTAAACATTTACTATCACTTTATTTCTAATATATGACTATATATTGTTTTCTGCCAACATTGCTCTTTAGTTAAGGCCAGTGGTGGGTTTCAATTTTTTTTTACTACCGGTTCTGTGGGCATGGCTCGGTGGATGTGGCATGGCTTGGTGGGTGTGGCTTGTGGGCGTGGCAGGGGAAGGATACTGCAAAATCCCCATTTTCTCCCGATCAGCTGGGACTTGGGAGCAGAGAATAGATGTGGGCGGGGCCAGTCAGAATTTTTACTACCGGTTCTCCGAACTACTCAAAATTTCTGCTACTGGTTCTCCAGAACTGGTCAGAACCTGCTGAAACCCACCTCTGGTTAAGGCATTTTGTAATTCAATCTAAATCTGGTTTACTTATGATGGGTAAACCACAAAGATTGTTACAACAGGTAATATCTGGAAATCAGCAGCCAAATATCTGATTGGTATTACATACAATATTTTGTATTCAAGCTTATTTTTGTGATCAAGGTATCTCCCCTTGCCAGGTAAATGGTTTTTGAATGTGTGCATTAATTTATTGGTTCTCTTTTGCTTTTTAATTGGGGATGATGGTGAAGCAGCTTATTTTTCTGTAGTATGTATATTCAGTATCCAAAGTGATTAACACAGAAGACAGGAAAAGTATTAATACTGATGTTGCAACTAGATTTCATACACAGGCTGCTATTGAGATTATGCTCCATAACTTTATCGCCATATGTGGGGGTTGTTTTGTAATTTTAGGAATGACCCATTCTCTCAGACAAATTTGGTTGCAGAAAACATAATGTATAAGTGTATAACAATTTCTTAATACAAATATTTGAGCAAGAATTAATTTTGATTTATTTCAGAATGGATTAATAGGTGTTTTGCATCAATCACAACTTCTATTTGTTTAGGAAGCACAGCTTCAACGATAACATTGATCAATGATTCAAAACTTTATTATGATTACAGACTAGCATAAATATTAACACATTTGTCTAAACCAGTGTTTTTCGAACTTGGCAACTTTGAACTTCATGAGTACACTTCAATTTCCAGAATTATTTATTTAAATTAACCAAGAGCCAATTAGAACTTTTAAGGGTAATGGTAGAAAGAAAGAATAGTGGTAAATGATCAAGATGCTGTGCAAACTGTGAATGCAATGAATTAATTAATTACTGCCTTCTGACTTTATATGCAGGTCAAAGTGTAATTCAACACCTACGCATCTTTGATCAAAAATGTCTTTAACAGTGTTTATGCAAAAATGGGATTTAACACAACAATTTAAATAAATGTTTGTGAAATGCTGTGTTCTCTTCAAATCCAAAGGTTCACATGAAATGGGTTGGAAGACACTAAAGAGAAAATATGCACAAAGATAAGCACTGAAACTAAACTGATTCATCCATTTCTTGACCAGGTTACTTGGCTTCCATTTCTTCCCACTGCATTTTGAAAGTTTGTACAAAGAAATGTTTTTAGAGATGGCTGACCTTCCTACAGGACAAAAATAGAACTATTATTGATGTCCCACTTTTATATCATCCAGATAAAACAAACAAAGTGCAATTAAAATGCCATTTTTTAAAAAAAATCATTAAAGGTCTAGTTGAAGAGATGAACTTCTCTTTTTCTAAAAATGGAAAGCAAGGAATGTGGGCACTCACAGCTCTGTCTGTTTCCATCAGAATTATGAAAGTAGTATTATGGTGATGTGTGGCAAATGCCCCCTCCTCTTGACACATAGTATACTTACAAAAGGAGTAGGACTTGCATGTAAACAGCATCTCTGAGCGGGTCTCAGCTATTGAATGGAATGCAATTCCCTTCTTTGGACTATGGCAAACTTATTTCTTCTTCTTGATGCTGTTGTGAAAGCAATTAAATTAGTACTGAATTATTGTAGTGACAATGAGCAGGAATAGACCATGATTCTTCTCGTTAAAAAGACAGCCACACTCAATTGACAAATAATGATGGCGCAGTTGATCTGTGACATTGTGTACATGGTGGGGAAGGACGGCAACAATAAATATATTATTGTGTAGCAGATCACCCTCTCCATTAGAATGAATTTAATCATCTGAAAATATATGGCAATTGTTCATTAAATGAAACCTGATTTCCTTTCCTTTTGTTAAGGCTAGTCACACCTAGTATGGGTTTGCGGGTCAGATTAATCAGTTTCCTGCTCTTCTATTCCTATTATGTAGGTTCATTACTTGGCTTGGCCCAGAAAAAAATGAGCTGTAAGAAGAACAATGGCATAACCATCACCAGATGCTATATTATAACTGCCCCACCTTTCTATTAATAAGTCTGCAAAACACACACAGCTGATTTCAAAGCAATCCTTCCCTTATTCATGCAAAAATGCTAAAATCAAAACAAAATAAGGTTGACAACATCTTTTAAGAACATTTAATTCTCTTCCAAATAGCTTAAACCTCTTTACATATTTTTCTCCATAAGAGAAATAAAGGGGTAGCATAGAGAAATATTTTAGTAGACAGGTAATAGTAAGATCACTTATTAACAAAATACTCTTATATCTTCTAGTTTTAGGCAGTGAACATACTTTCATAAAAAATCACCAGCTAAAGAAATCAGTAATACTGTATGTAATATGGTAGACCTCAACCTATGACCATAATAGGGACCAGAATTTTGGTTGCTAAGTGATGTGGTTATTGAGTGAGTCATCACATGACCAGACCCAATTTTATGAGCATTTTTACTACAGTCATTAAATGAATAATATGATCATTAAGTTAATTACAATGACCTTAAGCAAACCTGGCTTCCCCAATTGATTCTGCTAGTCAAAAACCTGGGAAGCTCATAAATTTTGATCAGATGACTGCAAAATGCTATGTTTTAAAGACAAGCTGGTTGCGATACATAAGGTGTTGGGCTGACCATTTCAGGAGAAGGGATGGAAATAATGTGGTACAGATCCTTCCTTCTAGCCACTAACCTCTGTCGTATGACTATCAGGCATGGATGCCTGCCAGAACAATACAACATACGTCTATATCCATTCACTATTTGATAGTAGATGAGTAGATGAGCAGACTGGTATACATAAAAAAGTCTGATTGGGTGGGCATAAGAGATATTACTCTTTCTAAGATCAATCCCCATGGTTATCAAGTACTTCACAACAGGCATAACAGTGAGTGCAAATGGGGCATAGTGACAATTCTTTGAGAGATATTGGTTGTAACCAGATATGTTGTTCCACAGGTAACCTGGTTTCAGTAACTGCACATGAAGTAGGGCCAAAGAATCAAATTAAAGGTACCACTGCTGTACCAAGTACCCTTCTGCAGATCTGACTAAACTTTTGGGTTTCATAGCTAAGTTGCTGTAGGAGTCTCCCAGGCTTTTAGTACATATGTCTGGGATCTGGAAGGGTTTATACTTTTAAGTTCTCTATAGATATGATGGACTTGCCCTTAATCTGTGGCCTGATACATATAGGCAGTCATATGTTAAATCCAGTTAGGAAATGAAATCATAGCATCTTAAAATCAACTAGCTTTCAGCTTAACAGAAGTGGAGCCAAAAATAAATTGCCTCAGCTCTTCAGCATTAGACGTCTGGAAGTACTTTCAATTGGCACAGAATCCTTGAGTAGAAGTGTCCTTATCCTTGTTCATAAAGACAGGCTGTGTCCATTTTTATTCCTTTGGTGCTCGCCCTCACACCCGGAACCAATCTTTAAAAGAAAACAGAAAGAATTAGAAATTACCTTTTGATTAGTGCAGCTGATTATAGGATTTTCCAGTTAAATTAATTCATGATTTACCTTTATCCTCCAGTTATTAATTTAATTAAAACTGCTGGAAACAAATTGTGTATTTAGTTGAATTCAAAAGACCTCTAATCTTTTTAACTTTTAGGTACATATTGCACTATGTGATTTTTTTTAAAAAAAATAACTTAATGCACTTAGCTAGAGAGGATTAATGGATATACTATAAAAAGGGGATTCAGGATTAGTGCATAGTTTCATGTGTGTATATATAGACACACATATACCACTAAAATTTTCCTCTTTGTCAGTTATTAATCTTCCATTGGGGAAAAACAGTGCGTCAGAGGGCTCCAATTTTTGAATCAATGTATCTCAGATGGACTAGCTTAAGGAATACATCGAAAACACGGAACTCATTATTTTGGTGGCACTGAAATTTGGCTAAGTAGTGGCTGCTTCAAAGCTGTTCCACTGTTGCAATCAACACAGTAAGGTGATCATCATTTCTAACACTCTCTGCCGAGCTCTCTCATGGCCAAACAGCTTCTTCAGAATCTGAAGAAGCTGCTTCAGCTGACCGTGTGAAATGTCAGGCTCAGGAAGGACAAAGCCAGATATCATATGAGGCTAATCAATCACAAACACCACCTGAGAAGCTGAATCTGTCAGAAGAAAATGACATAAGGCCTCCCAGTTCCCAGACCAGACAAGTAGAAATTTTTCAGCCAATTTTATTATACTTCCTTTTACTTGTTCTTCTTCTGTTTCAAATTTCAATAAAAGTTTGTACGTTTTAGCAATAACATGTTCATCATTTCTGCAGAGTTCCATTCCAAACCCAGTCTTACAGTGTTCAAAACCAAATGTTCTTTTATCTCCTTTAAATCCAGGGGTGGGATTCAGCCAGTTTGCACCACTTCGGGAGAACCGGTTATTAACTTTCTGAGTAGTTTGGTGAACTGAATGTTGGAAGAAATCATTAGGGCAGAGAACCGGTTGTTAAATTATTTGAATCCCACCGCTGTTTAAATCTTTTTGATAATTATACATAAGAAAACCACTGACATGTATATCCTGCCACCAAGTTTTCTCTCAATTTTATTTTATATTCTACTTGAAAAAAAATCTAATAAATCAGACTAAGTTAACCATTTATGCTTAGGTATCATTTCTCTTCTATAAAATACTTCCATTGCCACAAAGATATTTTCTGCCACATCCTAGGTTTATATCTGTTCCATATTCTCAGTACAGCATATCTAACAAGACCATTTTTAAAGTCTGCATTAACTTTAGGTTTATGGTACCATAAACATCTATGCCATCCAAATCATAAATCATATTCTTCTAATTCCTAAAGCCTCTGTTTTTCAGCAACAGTCATTCTTTTATCCATTGTACCTTCCGTGAAATATAAATCAATTTTATCTATTTTATAGAATTTTCCCCAAAGTTCATATCTCTCAAGATTTTAAATAAAAATGTCCAGTTCAAATTGTCAAAGGCTTTCTCTATAGCTAAAAAAAAATTAAGGCAATGTGTTTTTCATTGTGCTGTCCAGAGTATCCAACACAGTTTCAACATTATCTTTTAATTGACTTTTAGGTTAAAACCCAGATTGATCTTCGTGAATGAATTCTTGCAAAGTTATTTAACATCTATCACTTAGGAGCATTGTGAACAATTTATAATCATTATTAAGTAGTTATATTGTTTTAAATTTCCTGTCAAAGTCAAATGCCGTCTTCTTTAGATATTAATATTCTATTTGCATCTTAGGCAGATTTCTGCCCTTTAAAATAAAATGGCATCTCCATGATTATGGAGGGAACTTTATACACCTTTGAATGTCTACAAATAGGCAAAAAAGAATGCTGTTTGTTTTTTTTAGCACATAGCATTCTAATTGTTGGTTGAATGGCTAGCTGCACAGATTTTGAAATGCTGACAGAATGTCTAAGAGAATATGACGACAATACTGTCAAATAATTGTCTCATTTCTAACAAACTGCTCCAGAATCCCAAGCTCGTTTTATTTAGAGCTTTGATCTTACCGTACATTATGTAGGATTTTTATACAGGTGGTCCTTAATTTACAACCACAATTGGAATCACAATTTCCACTGCTAGATAAGGCAGTTGAACCACATCCGATTTTCCATCCTTCATTGCCACAGTTGTTAAATGAGTCACTGCAATTAAATGAATCATGTGATAGTTAAGCAAATCCAGCTTCCCTGGTATGGCACAGTGGTTAGAATGCAGTATGTCAGGCTAGGTCAGGCTAGGTTCAATCCTGACCGTCTCAAGGTTGACTCAGCATTCTATCCTTCCGAGGTCGGTAAAATGAAGATCCAATATACTGACATTTTTAAACTGCTCAGAGTGCTGCAAAGAACTATAGAGAGGTATATAAGTCTAAGTGCTATCACTATTGCTATTTTGCTTGTCGGAAGCCAGCTGGGAAGGTTGTAGATGGTGATGACATGACCCCAGGATACTGCAATAATCATAAACACATGTTGGTTGTCCAGTTCCTAAATTATGATCCTGTGACCGTGATTCCATGATCAATATCATGTAGGAATGGATGTAAGTGTGAGGACTGGTTGTCACTATTTTCAGTGTCATTGTAACTTTGAATGGTCACTAAATGAATGGTTGTGATTCAAGGACTACCTATACCAGTGATGGCTAACCTTTTTGCCGTCACGTGCCAAAAGCAGGAGGGAGCGAAGGGGGGTAAGTGCCCATGTGTCCACACCCATAATTCAATGCGCCCCGCCCGCCCCATGCATATGCGTGCGACCCCCCTGCCCTCCCCCCACTTTTGGCACATGATGGCATGGTGGTAGGCCCATTTTTCACTCTCTCTAAGCTCCAGAGACTTTCTAGGAGCCTGGGGAGAGCAAAAACAGCCTTTCCCACACCTCCGGAGCCCTCTGGAGGTCGGAAATGGCCCGTTTCCTGACTTCCAGTGGCCCAAAAATCAGCTGGCCGGCACGCGCATGCATCTCGAGCTGAGCTAGGGCAACGCTTGTGTGCCCACAGATATGGCTCCGCATACCACCTGTGGTAGGTGTGCCATAGGTTCGCCATCATGGACCTATACTGTGTAAAAAGACCTTGAGCAATAGAGTACAATATAAATCTATATATAAGGTTGACTCAGCTTTCCATCCTTCAGAGGCCAGTAAAATAAGGACCCAGATTGTTGGGGGCAATATGCTGAATCTGTAAAACCATTTACAGACGGCTGCAAAGCACTGTAAAGTGGTATATAAATCTAAGTGCTATCACTAAGAGCTATATGACTTTGTACGTGATTTGTTCCTTTGTACTCAACTACTTACATGCCCATCACAGAAATGAAATTGAAATGCCAAATACTAATCTGTGAATTCCTCATTCTGTTTAAATTAACATTTTTTTTCGGTCGTGTTTTTTGTATACATCATTAGTCAGATCTTAATGAGGTATCACATCAAATATTGGTGAGCAGCTTATTGCTCAAGCCTAACTCCTCAAGGAAAAGTCACATCACAGCAATTTCTGAATGTAAGGTAATAGGAAATTGACATTAAGGCTCTAATTCTATACTTACCTTACAGTAAATCTCTGTGGACTAAGTGGGACTAACTTCTAATTATACCTGAGGAGCACACCAAAGTTAAATTCTTAGCAAAAATTGGACGCAGAAAAGTTGTCTATTCAGGATCTGTACTTTAGAGAACCCGACACTTGTCGAATGTAAGTGAATTTTTCTTCCAACATTTAGTAAACATTCCTCATCTTCTATTCAGTATTACAAGGTACTAGAAAAGGGGCACGGTTTGTCACAACAAATAGTTATGCCAACCCCCTCAACCATTTGCAAAAGTCAGGCAGTCATTGGAGACCTGGTTATGGATCAAAATGTCCTGCTTATACAAACAAGATGCTTAATCTTTCTTTTTAATCTTGATTTTGACTTTCAATATAAATTATTTAGTCTCAGGTGTCACCTTAAATTGATTTGTTATGCTAAATACCTGCCAAATAAATAATGAACTTCTGAATTAGTCTATACTCAATAAAACAAGAAGTGAGTTATTTCTAAAAATTCCTTTTATCAGGTGAGGATTAAATTATTTTTATGCTATGATGTTTGGGGCTGGGCCCCCTCTGAGGTTCTGCTAGAGATACTTAACAATTCAAGTTTTCTCTGAATACATTTTCTGTTATTAAATGTCACTCACTTCAGCATTTTATCATGTTACTGTAGCTGCCTAAGTTAGAATAATATACATCAAGAGAGAGAAAAGAAATCCCATTATAGGCAGAGAGTTTTCTCTTGGTGTTTCTTTACATTCACTTATGTGCTCTGAGATGACACTGTGCCGACTACGAGAAACTTATTTTTCCTCTCCTATAAGACAAGAACTTAGGGTTTTCCAATGAAATATATGGGTAGTACGACATAAAGAGAATAACTTCTTTCTAGACGGTGTGTGATTACATTTTGGGAATGTTAACATATGATGGTTTAGATGGATGATTCATAAAGGATAAGTCTATTAATGCCTATTTAAATATTAGACTAAAGTTTTCAGGACAAAAATCATAATGTCTTCTGTGAGCATCTATCTATCTGCCTGCCTGCCTGCCTATCTATCTATCTATCTATCTATCTATCTATCTATCTATCTATCTATCTATCTATCTATCTGAAAGTTGGACCATAAGAAAGGCTGAGCACCAAAGAATTGAGGCCTTGGAACTATGGTGCTGAGGAAGATTCCTGCGAGCCCCTTGGACTGCAAAGTGATCAAACCGGTCAATCCTAGAGGAGATCAACCCTGACTGCTCTTTAGAAGGCCAGATCCTGAAGATGAAACTCAAATACTTTGGCCACCTAATGAGAAGGAAGGACTCCCTGGAGAAGAGCCTAATGCTGGGAAAGATTGAGGGCAAAAGAAGAAGGGGAAAGCAGAGAATGAGATAGCTGGAAGGATGGATTCACTGAAGCAGTAGGCATGAGCTTAAATGGACTCTAGAGGACAGGAAGGCCTGGAGGAACATTGTCCATGGGGTCGCAATGGGTCGGACACGACTTTGCAACTAACAACAAAAATCTATCTATCTATCTATCTATCTATCTATCTATCTATCTATCTATCATCCATCCATCCATCTATCATCTATATATTTTCAAAATTTAGAGACCACCACCTTTGATGACTCTGGATAGCTTACAAATAAAATCGGCAAATGACATAGGGAGGTGTAAGTAAAACAGGGGATCCTGGTTGATCAGAAAAACAATTCAGCAGACATATCAAATATAACAGTGTGAAAACCACATACCTCCATCCATTCTCCTCCCACCCCCAGCTGCCAAACCAACCTATGCCAAGGCCTGGGGAAAAAACAGGCAATTAATAGTTTTCTGAATGTTACAAGAATAGGAATTGCACAAATCTCTGTGAGGATATTGTTTCAACAGAGAAGGCCCACTTCCTAGGTTCCCCAGAATGATGCTGCATAATCAATGGGATTTGGAGCATAGGCTTTTTGCTTGATTGTATTGAATGGGCATAAAGAATTGGAGATAGGCAGTCTCTCAGAAAACCAGGCTCTATGCCATGAAGGACTTTAAAAGTGATAACTAGCACCTGGATTTGTACCTAGAAACCAACTGGCAACCAGTGCAGCCTACAAAACAATGGAGGCAAGTGACCATTGTACAACATTCCCAACACTGCCACATTCTGGACCTGCTGTAGCTGACAGATATTCTTCTAGAAGAGCTCCACATAGAGTATATTACACTAATTCAATTATAAGATGACCAGGATAATTGAGAGACACCCCATCTCCCATTTAGGCAGTTAAATGAAGTGATAACACTGTTTTCCAAATTTACCTATTGTTTGTGGCAGATGAGCATAGTTCAAAGTGGAAATTGTGCTGATATTACTATATCTGTTCAGTTAGCCTCTGAGGCACTATATCACAAGAATTGTCAAACGGAAAAAGCTAATGAAATCCCAGTAGCCAGGAGACAGTACCCAAAACTTCTGTAATATAAAAAAATATTTAATTTCTTAACAGATAACATGCAAATTAAGAAAATTAACTTCAGTTCCAGGGGCAGGAAGGAATTTAAGAATATATTAGGAAATATATGAGATATCCACTTTGTACCTGCCAGTCTGTTTCCAGGCTGGGGAGGGAGGGAGGGAGGGAGGGAGGGAGGGAGGGAGGGAGGGAGGGAG
>WNWU01000162.1:3694295-3787092 GCA_012654045.1 Ptyas mucosa | reverse complement strand
TATATATATATATATATATATATATATATATATATATATATATATATTATAAACAGTAAATAATAAATTGAGTCAACTTGGTGTATCTGCTAAGACCTTAGCATAGAATTTAGGTGTTTATGCTAGCCCTGCTTGTTGAAACAGAAAGATCTTCAGGGCACGTCGGAAAGTGAGAAGATCTGGGATTATTCGTATTCCAGGGGGTATTTTATTACAAAGAGTAGGTGCCCCCACAGAGAAGGCTCTCTCCCTTGGAACTACTAGACGACATTGTTTTAATGATGGTACTATGAGTAGGCCTACTCTGTGAGAGCGTATTGGTTGGTGGGAGGTTATCGGTTGCAGTAGGCGGTCTCGTAAGTACTCAGGTCCTAAGCCATGGAGCACTTTACAGGTAAGAACCAACACCTTGAAGCGCACTCGGAAGGTAACTGGAGTGCAGCTCGCGTAGAAGAGGTGTTACATGTGAGTGCCATGTTGCTCCCATAATTACTTGCGCAGCCGCATTCTGGACCAGTTGGAGCTTCTGGGTGCACTTCAAGGGGAGCTCCATGTAGAGAGCATTGCAGTAGTCAAGTTGGGAAATGATGAGGGCTTGATTTTCATTCATTATGCCTACATTGAAAATGGTGCCCATTTCTAGGATGGAGTCTCATGGTTTAGGGTATTAAGGGGGTGCAGCAGTGTGCCCTCCTTACCTGACATGAGCTTTAGAGCTCTAGAGGGTTTCCAAAGTTAAGTGCACAATTGGTGATGGAAGATGGAAAAGAGGGTGTATGGCCTGGTGGTATGGGAAAGCAGGCACAAGGCTTATGGGGACCCTAAAGGGTATGAAGCAAAGCACAGGATGCTTCAGGGGGTGGATGAGGTCTTGGAGGCTGGGGCAAGCTGCATTAGGGAAGTGGGGGGTCTTTAACCGAGGCGATCACATGGTCACTTCATTTAATGACCATCACAACTTGTGACTGTAATGGGCAGGCTTTATAATGGTCATAAGGTGAGGACTACATGTAATAGGTTATGATCACCCTGCTTTTGGAAATACAAATCAGGAGTTGGAATATTAGTATATTTCAGGCTAATACCTTCAAGAATTTTGACAAGGCTCACTATCAATCACTGTATGACAAGAATGCATGATATTCCTCTTGGCAACATCCCCAGTATCTATTAAATTATTAAGAACTATAGATTTGGGGGCATGGGAGCTGTCTAAAGCAATTATGGTAGGAAGGTAGCCACATGGTAGGAAGAAATCCATAGTTGATTGGGAACAATGGATTGTTTATGTACATGGCTCATCAACATTTGCATTGGTCTTTTTTTCCCCCCCAAGCAAAGCGACAAAAAGAAAACTGACCAATACCATCAAAATTTTCAGAATATTTTTCTTTTGCTTTCCTTGTTTCCCTCCCTTTTTTATTGCTAGGCTTATTAATTTTACAGTTGTGATCTTTTAATGCTGTTGCATGCATTTTTACTTTTTTAGTCAACTGCTTTAGTATAATTAATTTACATGATTTTATTTCATATTTTTAAAAAATGTTCACTTAAGAGACTGAAAACAAAATAAATAACAAGAAGCTTAAAGGCAATCTTAGGCTACAATTTCTACTTCATAAATCCTTTCATTTTTGTGATTTAATAGAAACATGGGAAGCTGGGATAACTGCAGAGCACTGGAGAGATGATAGTGCAATGAAAATAAGTTCACACACCCATCTCATAACCAACTACAGGTAGTCCTCAGTTAATGACCTGCCGGCTTCCCACAAACAAAATCAATGTGGAATCAGCTGGTATAGTCACCAGTTGCTCCCAATCGTGTTTGCCTTTTTCTGAAGAGGAAAAAACACTCCCCCCCCCTATTTTCTGAAGGGGCACTGCTACAATCCTGCTTACAGAATACAAAATTCTGAAGTTCTCATACTCCATAGCATGTCCACACTCATCTACAAGCCACTCTCCATAGTACTCTCCTACCAAACCATACTCATGCTGGGTTGCAGCAACCATCCTCTACCTCCCCAACTCACCTGCTTACCACCTGCTTGTAAGTCACCTAAGAAAAAGCTTGGACAAACTTGCAATTTCCTGCCTGCAATCAGCCAGGAAGTTGGTAGGAAATTGCTAGTTGCATTCATGTGACATCCTCACTTAATGATCTATGATCCTCATTTAATGGGATTGTAATTGCTAAGAGGTGCAGTGGTTAGAGTGCAGTACTGCAGGTTACTTCTGCTGATCACCGGCTGCCAGCAGTTTGGCAGATCGAATCTCACCAGGCTCAAGGTTGACTCAGCCTTCCATCCTTCCGAGGTAGGTAAAATGAGGACCCAGATTGTTGGGGGCAACATGCTGACTCTGTAAACTGCTTAGAGAGGGCTGTAAAACACTGTGAAGCAGTATATAAGTCTAAGTGCTATTGCTATTGCTAAGCAATGTGATCACAGTCTTCACACTATATGATTTAACAGTGGAAATTCTGGTCCCCATTACTATCCTTAAGTAAAGATAATTACAATATTAGTATAGTAGAACATTTTGGGCTTTATTGGCTTCAAAATAATGATTGGGAGTTTGAGTTGCCTTAAGAAGTTCAATCAAGTCTTCCTACAAACCATGTCAGATGTGGACTATCCTCAACCTGAGGCATGGTTATCTGAGTAATGATGTCATGTACATGCCAACTGTCTATAGACAGGCCTACAGTTTTATATATTAAAATTGCCATATGATCAGGATATATAAAAAGGTTCTTCTCAACAGATGTTCACACAGTAAACATCCACATTATGAATGGAAGCTTCTATCACTTGGGAAGAAACCACGAGACCATGTATTCAAGTCCACCCTCAGCCATGGAGAGTTACTGGGTGATTTTTTAGCCAGTCACTCTTTCCCAATCCAGCCCAGCAGCAGAATTGTTCTTCTGGGAAAAATAGGAGACAGAATCTTTGGTGTAGATCCTGCCCTAAGGTAATGAAAGTTGGGATAAAAATCTAAAAATAAATAAATAAATAAATAAATAAATAAATAGCTAGCATTTCCCCTAAAAAAAATTACAGATATTGCCTAACATAATATCCTTCTCCAGCTTGTTAAAATGTTGGATATTATAGTGTTTTTTATAGTGTTTTTATAGTGTGAAAGTAAGGAAAAGATTAAAAAAAACCCAAATTTAAATTCTTTGCCCCTTATCTGCGCTTACACAACATATTATTCACTATTACCGAATCAAAATAAGGCTGTGTTTTTCAAAAACAATATCCAGGATACTCATTTCAAGGAAAGCTATTTTAGAAAACTAGTTTCTGACCAATTCAGTCTATTAGGTGAACTTTTATTAGTGGGACTTGGGTTAAGTCAAGTTTTCAGAATATTTTTACACATACATCTCTATTTTTTTTACAGATGCTTTAAAGGATCAAATGGAACTCCCTCCTTTCTGCTACTGTTAACGCCTTGGAAGCAGAAGAGAATAAGATAAATGACAAAAAGATAAAAAAACAAAAACATTTTGATGATAAAAGCATTTATCTGATTGTGGATGTAGTATACAACAAATACAACAATAAAAACTAGCACTTGCATGGACTATTTTTATGTATGAAAAGGAATAAAAGAAATGTATCTTCAATCCATTACAGTAGGATCATAAATTTGTATTTCCAATGTTGAAGAAACAATTTCTCGGCAATAATTAGGATGCAGAGAATTTTCCAGCTGTCATTTTCCATATGGTAGATATGCAGTTCAAAAGAATATATGCATCTGAAAATATTAAACTTTGTCTGAAAATGAAATTAATATATGTAATTATTTTTTCCCAGAAAACAGTAATTTTAGGATATTGCAAAAGCGTATGTTTTAATGAGGAAATATGTCGGTTGCATCTCCAGCTACACAAGGATTTACTTGTTCTTTTTCTGCACAAATGCAATGGAGTCACAAGTATTAGGCTAAATTGACATATAAATCTCTTAATGCATAATTACAGCTTGTACATGCTACGCTTTTGTTGAATTCTGTAACTTGTAACTTGTATAATTATATAGATATTGGATATTGATAGGATTTTTCCTAAGCAGTTTTATCCTGTTGTTGGTACTAATTTGCAAATTAGGAAATTTGCAATGGCTACTGTTTTGCATAATTTACCATCCACTGGTCATCTTCATAACTCGCATAGTCTGCCTTAGGCATAAAAGCCAGCTGGGTGACTTTGGGCCAGTCGCTCTCTCTCAGCCCAGCCCAACTCGCAGAATTGTTATTGTGGGGAAAAATTGAAGGAAGATGGATGTATTTTTGCCGCCTTGAGTTACTCATAAAAATAACAAAAGCGGGATTTTAAAAGATCTAATAAATGAAATAATTAAAAGCAAAGCTAAGATTCTTAGACAGCTGAACTTTCCCAAAATAGAAGCTTCTTTTTTCTTTCCTTCTCCAGATATATTTATAATCTTTTTATTTATCATCATTTTTCTGCTGCAGTTCATAAGGGCTGATGCTTTACTATTAAGTAATAAAACTCTCAATCCTCTAGAGAGAGAGAAAAGATATAAAGGAAACAAACAAGCAACTGTGAAAGCCAGGAAAAACAACAATGTAATAATAAAAATATCCAATCATATAAATACTTATTAGGGAGAACTTTCACTTCAAAGTGTTGCAAGTGTAGCTTATTTTAAAACTTATTTCCTCAAGGGAATTTGGATTTCTTTCTAGCAATCAGCTAAAGATGTTGATGCGAAAAGTGAATTAAATATCTACCTGCATTTTGCAGAAATTGCCTTAAATGAGATTCCCCATCCTATCTCCATATTTTTCTCAGGTTGATCTATGCTGGGTGGAATAAAATAAAACAAAGCAGAAAAGAAGGCTCAGCTCAAACATAAGCAATCTGTCTGTCTTGCAGCTGTAATGGCTGTCACATCCCAGTGCAAATTAAAAAAGTAAATGGCCTTGAGCAAGCATTTCCTTTCTATTGGCATAAATATAATGCTTGCACTGAGAAGCAGGGCTATTTCCAAAGCTGAGTATCTCCTAAGCAGCTGCTATCTGGTGCCCCTGTTTGCACTGTGACTTAATATTTGCATGGAGAGAAAGAGAAATAGCTTGTCCCATTTCTTCTGTTATTTTTGGCTGTGTATTTTAAGGGTTTTCTCCAGCTAAAATGCTGAGAAAATGATGCAATGCACCTCAGGGTAGCATCGGGGTGAAATGCTACTGGTTCGCTGCGGTTCAGGCAAACCGGTAGTGATAAAAACTACCGGTTCGGGTGAACCGGTAGTAAAAAAAAAGTTATCGGTTCCTCCAAACCAGTATTTCCGATGATCAGCTGTGCCGCGCAGTTTAGCTTTGCTGGAAAGCAGGAAAATCCTGCTTTCTAGCGAAGCTAAATTGCACAGCACAGCTGATTCCCCCCCCTCTCTGTTCTACTTACCTTCCCAAGCCTCCTTTTGGGACATAAGGTGCATGTGCGCGCGCGCATGCAGCATGTGTTTGGAGCGTACTGTGCATGCATGTGTGCAGTGCACATTTGGCATGTACTACGCATGTGCACTCACAGCATGCGTTTGGTGTGCAGCGCGCATGCGCAGCCAGCAAACCATTAGCAAACTGGTTCAGATTTCACCACTGGGTAGCATTCTATAACACTAGTAAGATTTTTTTAAAAAAACAAAACGAAACAGCACAGTAAAGCAATAATAAAATTTGTTAACATTCAATAAACAGCAGAGGTTAAATCCGCAGAAATAAAATTATTCTATTTTCACTCTACTTTCTTTCACTTCTTTCTTTACCCTATATGTACAGTTTTGCAAAGATTTACTCTTGACACTATCAAAAAGTGTCCCACATTCAGAATCTCATCGCACTTTTATTCTTCACAAATGTTTCAGTCTTCTATTTGCTAACTAAATATTTCTGATGCTTAGCGGATACATCTGGTTAATTGCATTTGAGCAAGCTAGGATCTACGATCGAGAGACAACCTTACACATCAATATACTGTTGCTCATACTGCACCTACTAGACGATCCATGCAATAGACTGACACATTCTGAATGCTTCTTATAGCATCAAATTCAACGGCTTGATCAAATTCCTTCATCCCAAGAGCAAAATAAGACCTTAACAAAATAGTCCATTTTCTCATCCCACAACTTCATCAGCCTATGTGCTGGCTGCTTTAGGACTTCTATCTACCACTTTCCAACAAGTAATCAAATTCTAAAACTTTGGAGTCAGAGCAAACACATGAATTTTTTTGACAGGGGTCACTACTTCTGTGACCCCACACCCTCTAATATAGGGCTGTCAAACTCCCGGCCCACAGGCCAGATGCATCACGCACTGACCACACCCATACCCAGTTTTCTGAAGAGAGGAAAAGTCATGATACGTCATGTGATGCCACGAGTTTGACACCCCTGCTCTAACACAAATATTGTTCAGTTCTAGCAATTGGTCATTCTCCTAAACAAATGACAACAGTTCCATAAATAGGATGCCAAAAATGACAGGGCATGGATATACTTTTTATTAATAACCTTTTTTTTTTTTTGAATAAAATCACCTATCCGCATCCCATCCAGATTACGTACCCAGGGGTGGGATTCTACTGGTTTGGACCGGTTCGGACAAACTGGTAGCTCTGATGATCAGCTGGGAGCGAACCGGTTTGCTCCGATGATCAGTTGGGCCCGCCCACCCCTGCGCTTTACTTACCTTTATCTTTGCAGCTGATTAGCACGGCAGAGGGGATTGTCACGCCTCAGCTGTTTTAATTCCCTAGCACTAATGCGGAAGGTGATTTTTCATTGAACTGAGCGCACACACGCGTGAAGCGCGCGATCACCAAACTGGTTGTTAAACTGGAAGGATCCCTCCACTGTACATACCCCATTATATCTAGCTAATAGTTGGCAAACCTTTCTGTTGAAACTTTAGTACAGCTAAAGTACAGCTTTCCATTTTGTAACCACCCTTAACTGTTGCTCTTAATCCCACTTTTCCAAAGCAAGCTTTTACAAGAAGTCTGTTGTGCGATATGAATAGAATCCATCTGTGATGAAAAGCCACTGAAAGCCAAATGTTTTAACTGCAGCATTGCAGACCATCATGTGATGCACTACTGATAATGCATTTGCTATATAATCCACTCAAAATGAAAATGCAGAGACTTTTGTTTGCACTGAATGCCCCCAAACCTGATAAATAGGAATTCACTCTATAATATTTCAACATGTGCTTCCTCCGTCCACCTTATTCTTGCATACTTCTGCAACTCTGTGGATTGAAATACTGGAAACTAAAAAGAAATGCATAATACCTAGATTGGTTGATTGTACTTTTCCTAGCTTTTGCAAAGGCGTAGATTTATTGTACCTTCAAACTAAGAGCTGCACATGTTATCCTATGGTAGAATAACAGGAAAAGCAATAAACCATATACGTAGTACTCCATCATTTCTCTTTCATTCAGTGTGAGACAGGTTTCTTCATACCAATAAATGTGGCTGCAGGATTTCAACAATTCCCATTACAAAATAGGGATTGCACTTTTGAATGATTCATGTTTTTTTTTTAAATGCACTGAACTCCAAAAGCTAGCACAGTCAGGATAATTGCAAGCCTTTTTCAATTTTTTGTCTATATTCATAGTTGTTCATAATGGAAAAATTGTTGGTAGAGGGGAGTCTTTGGCCATATTCATTATCATGCTATTCTATATGGACAAGTTAAAAATACATGCTAATTAGGAATGTCACTAGATGTAAAGGGAAGATGTTCCATAAAATTGGGACAATGACTAAAAAACAGCATCTCCTAGCATTCCCCCCCCTCTTAACAGAAGTGATGAAAAGTGAAAAGCTTGGAAGGAAATATGGTACAGCAATATGGCCTTTTACATAGTATCAGTAGGAAGTAAAGATATTAAAAAATTATATAATCTGATACTGCATCAAAATTATAATAAATTTTGATAAAATACAAGTTTTAATTGAAAATAATGGCATGTTTTTCAAATTGAGATTTTCATCCCTGATTTAAAAAGGGATTTTGGTTTTTCATGCAATTAATCGTCAAAATAAAAATTACTTGGGAACTGAGTTGTATTGAGATTAGGAAAACACCTACTGATATGAACCAGTTTGATCCTCTCTTACATTAAGGTGCAAGTTATCATTTAGAAATCCATTGGCTTCCATAATTCCCAAAATACCTAATCATAATTCAGAAACAGTACCTTTTGTATGTAATTCTCTAAACATGATATCATCTTTTAGTTCATATTTTCCTATCTACAAACATATTATAGACATCTTTATCAATAACTTTTCATAAATCAAAATATAACTCAAGGAATAGTTTTAGTTTAGATTGACCTGATTTGTTAAATTAGTAGCTTTTCCAAAATTACCATACAGGACTCTACGATTCAGGCAGGATAAGATGATCCTTCAAATACCTAGATGCCAAACCAGTTGGTGCTTTATAACTTAAAATCAGTATATTAGCTTGCACTTGGAAATTTACTGTAACCAATATAAGGGCTGCAAAATTGGTGTGATAAATTCCTCTTGGGAAGATAGACCACAGGAGGGTCTCTACTCTCCTACATTTGTAGTAACCCTATCTCTAGCCCGACATCAGAAACATAACTTTGTAATACTCAGAGTTAAGTCTTTTAAGGCAATGCCTTGAGGCTTCTTTTAAATTTTTGAAAATCTTTTGGCATTCTGTAATCCATCTGATCCACCTTAATTCTTGTTTTCAGATCTGACCACTAAGAGCACCAGTGGGACAGTGTAGTATAAATCAGCTGTAATACCTAAAGAGTCCTAGGAAAGATTTTATTGCTTCAGCTATCTAACCAGAGATAAAGGCAGAAAGTTTCTATGGGTTATGTTGTCAGTGAAATTTATTTTTATTTATTTTATTTTATGTAATTTATATGCCACCCTTCTCCCATAGGACTCAGGGAGGCTTACAAAATACCAAAGAAATTACATAAATGGTTAAAAACAGTTTAAAAATTAATTAAAATCAAGTTAAAATCATTAAATATTTGAATTTTCCCCACGGGTTCAGCTGATATGGTGAAAAAGTCACATCTTTAATTCGCGGCGGAAGGAGAGGAGGTCTGGGGCTATCCTGAGGCACCCCCAAACCACGAATGATCTCACTCAGCGGCTTCATGTAGATGTTAAAGAGCAGAGGAAAGAGAACCGACCCCTGAGGCACCCCACAAGTGAGGGGCCTCGGGGTGAATCTCTCTCCCCCCGTCCCCACAAACTGCGAGCGGCCCGAGAGGTAGGAGGAGAACCACCGTAAAATGGTGCCTCCCACCCCAACCCCCTGAGTCACTGCAATAGGATGCCATGGTCGATGGTATCGAAAGCCGCTGAGAGGTCAAGAAGGACCAGGATGGAGGAACAACCCCCATCCCTGGCCCACCAGAGATCATTAACTAGGGTGACCAATGCCGTTTCTGTGCTGTAACCGTGTCTGAAACCTGATTGGTACGGGTCAAGGTAGTCAGTTTCCTCCAGGAACTGGGGGAGTTGCTGTACCACCACCAACTCAACAACCTTCGCTGTAAAGCGAAGGTTGGAGACTGGACGATAGTTATTAAGGGAGTCTGGATCAAGGGTGGGCCTCTTGAGGAGGGGACGAACCACCGCCTCCTTAAGTGTGGCAGGGAAAGCCCCCTCCCTCAAAGAAGCATTAACCGCTGCTTGAATTCAGGTTCCAGTCACCTCCCTGGCTGCAGAAACAAGCCAGGAGGGACAAGGGTCCAATAAACATGTGGAGGCACCCAGTCGACCCATGATCCTGTCCACTTCATCCAACGAAACAGGCTCAAATTCAACCCAGATGTTTCCTTCAAGACAAGGCCCTGTCAGTTCATCAGACTCTGCCCAGTTGGAGTCCAACCCAGTCCGAATCTGAGTGATTTTATCTTGCAGAAACTGTACAAAATCCTCAGCTCTACCTTGCAAGGGGTCCTCCCTTGCTCCATAATTGAGGAGAGAGCAGGTCACTCTAAACAGAGCGGCTGGGCAATTTTCTGCAGATGCAATGAGAGCTGCAAAGTATTGGCGCTTTGCCGCTTCCATTGCCACAAGATAAGACCTAATATAGGTTCTTATTGTGTTCGGTTGGATTCGGATCGGGTGGATCTCCAATTGCCCTCCAGGCATCTTCTCCGATGCTTCATTTCCCGGAGCTCAGGGGTGAACCAAGGAGCCACCCGGGATCTGTGTCAGGTCAGAGGCCGCAAAGGCGCGATTCGGTCCAAGGCCTCAATGGCGGCCTGTTCCCAGGCTGCCACCGGGGCCTCAGATGAATCATGAGATAAGGAGGTGGGAAAAGACCCAAGCTCCATCAGGAACCTTTCTGGGTCCATCAGGCGCCTGGGGCGGAACAATCTCACCGGTTCCGCCTCCCAGCGGTGAGGGGTAACAGTGAGAAAGTCCAGCCTGAGAAGGGAATGATCGGATCATGACAGGGGGTAAGTTGACAAGTTTCCCCTACCACGATCATTTATCCACTGTCCAGAGAGAAAAACCAGGTCGAGTGTGTGTCCTCCCTTATGAGTTGGGCCCTGTACAACCTGAGTTAGGTCCATGGCCGTCATGGAGGCCATGAACTCCCGGACTGACTCAGATGTCTCCCCGGCCGATGGCAGATTGAAATCTCCCACAACCAAAAGGTTGGGGAGTTCAACTGCCAATTCGGCGAGGACATCCAGCAGTGCGGGCAGGGCTGAGGCTACGCAGCTGGGAGATAGGTACGTAACCAACAAGCCCGACTGAACTCCAGTGTCCCATTTCAGAAGGAGGGACTCACACCCACCTATCTGAGGAACAGTGACCTCTCTAGGACTAAGACTCTCCCTGATAACCACCGCCACCACCACCACCCCGCCTCTGCCCTGGAGCCATGGCTGGTGCAAGACACAGAAACCTGGGGGGCATAAATCAATGAGAGGGACACCTCCCTCCGGCCCTAACCAGGTCTCTGTGATACATGCCAGATCTGCGTCCTCCTCCTCAATTAGATCTCAAACGAGGAGGGCCTTGCTTACCATGGACCTGGCATTCAAATACACCAGCCAGAGTCCAGGGCTCTGCACTCCTACACCCCCAGGGGAGCAGGATAAAGCCAGGGGACTGGAGCTCACCATGGACTGGATACAGCGGGGGCGTTCCCCAGATCCCCTTCTCACACATCCCCCACCCCTCCCAAACATCACCGGGATCGGAAGACCCTCACTCCACCAAGCCACTTCTTTCCCCTCCCCTCCTCCCCTCAACCCGCCAACTCCGGTTGTGCTGGATGGCTGAACCCTAAGAGCCGCCCCCGGCTCATTTTTCACCTCCTACCTCCCGGGTCCCCTTAAAATTTGATTAAAAACCCTGATTAAGAAACCCCTCAGGCCCCGCTTTGAAGCATGCCACCACTCGGGGTTCCAAAACCCGTCCTTGAGGTAGGCCTTCGATAAACAGGAAGGCCATAACTGCGAGAGGGGGGCATCTCACAGTGAGTGGAGGTCTGCCGAGGTATAAGCCAGTTAAAATATACTTGAATAGGTGAAAGATGACTATGGGCATCAGAGATGGTAAAAACAGGAAACAATATGTGAAAAGCCATTGGGGTAAAACACCGGAAGAGGCCATCACTCTCTCACAGCAATGGAATAAGTCAAAGAAATGTCTGCCTTGCCTTCATCTTCAGCTGGAGAATACCTTGAATTGCTATTTTATGTGTGAAACTGAAAAGCCATCCACTGTAACTCCTTCTCAAAGGCAGGACCATTTAACCACTAGCTCATCAAATTTCACTAAGCCAACCAGTTCACAAGAAGAACTGGGAGGTGTGCAAAATAAGATTTACTGCAGTGCTAGTAGCTTCAAAGGATGGAAGCTAGTAGTTGAAGCCACATACTTCATGCATAGGTGAGGATTAGTTACTTGGAATATTGCCTTTGACTCACCAGGATCTAAGCCAGGGGTCTGCAACCTTAAACACTCAAAGAGCCATTTGTACCCGTTTCCCACAGAAAAGAAAACACCGGGAGCCACAAAACCCTTCCCGTGCCCGACTATTTCTTGAGCAGCCACAAAACTAGCATATGTAGTTGAATTAAACGTTCTGTTTTCTTCTGAAACTTTTCTTTTCTTGGATTTATCCATGGTTGGCCTACTGGGGGTTGAAAAGCTCAATAAATTGCGTGCCAGCAGGTGTCGCACATTGGCGGTTGTGATGTATATTTTGAGTGACAGGGAGCCTCAGCAGAGTGGTGAAAGAGCTATGTGCAACTGACCCCTGGTCTAAGGCATCAGAGCTAAGCCCAAGTGCCAGGTCTGATATATATAGTGGATTCAAACAATGAAAGAAAAACACACAAATATTCTAAATGCAGATTGTTGTCTGAATGTGTTTGAAGAAACTCCAAAATCTAAACTAAAACAACTTGCTCATAGTTAGCTCTAAAGGCACCCCAGCAATTGCATTTGATTGCATTACAGGCATTTTGATAATAGGCCATGGCTGATGCCACAAATTGCTAATTAATTCTTCTGTAGTCAAATGTGCTGCTTAATTAAAGGGTGCACTGATTTATAAGTACATGTCCCAAAATATTATTCATTCTGCATCTGGTGGGAGAGAAAAGCAGATTGCTGCTGGGTTGCAACATTTCTCTTGAAATTATTTCATTACACCCTGCCACGCTCCTTCAGCACTGATTGTGACAGATTTGAGAATTATGAAGTCATAAATACAAAGAGTATGTCTGGAAAAATGCAGCTAATGGGAAATATTCACAGAACCTTCAGGGGAAAAAGTATTTCTGATTATAGCCAAAGCAAGAAGAGAGGAAGAGAACAAACCGCAAAGAATAGATTTATGTGCCATCTATAAGAAATATAGCAAGTGCTACCAGTTACTAAGGATTTGTTAAGAACAAATCGGGTCAATTCAAGCTAAACCCATTTCATGAGTTATATTTTGATTTACGAAAGGTTATTGATAAAGATGCCTATAATATGATGTAGATAGGAAAATATGAAGTAAAATATGAAATTGTGTTTAGAAAATTATGTACAAAAATACTGTTTAAAAGATCAAAGCTTGGAAGGAGATGCAGTCCAGAGAATTGGCCTGAAGTTTACACAGTTCCAGTAGGGATTAATGAATTTATATAATCTGACACTGCATCTATACTCTAACAAATTCTAATAAATTTTGATAGAATACAAGCTTTCATAAATATAATGGCATATTTTTCATGTTGCGATTTCCATTCCTGATTTTAAAAACCATTTCGGTTTTTAATTCAATTAATGGTTCAATTTAAAATAATTGGGAACTGAGTTACATTGAAATTAGGAATATGCCTACTATATGAACTGCTTTGATCCTCTCTTATATTAAGGCACAAGTTATCATTTAGAGATCCATTGGCTTCTATATTTTGTAAAATACTCAACCATAATTCAGGAAAAAAATATAATCAAAATATATTTAGAAATGTATATTTGTGAGATGGGTGGAGAAATGCACTGATTACAATATATCTTAATGCAGAAATGTGATGAAATGATTTTATGACTAAAATTGTGCAAAAGCGGTGAAGATTCCCTCATCTCTAAAGCAAATATGAAGGCTTGGGTGCAGGAAATATTTAGGATGTTTTTTCAAGATGCTGCAACCCTACAGCAAATATTTCCCAAAGACATGCCATCCCTTTTAATCTGCATTTTACATTGTACTACTTTGCCTACATTGATTGCAATAAGTACTATTGCAGATATCCCACCACCATAAGAATTAACAAATTATTCCATCTTCCTTTGCATGAATGAATGAAATATTTATTTTAAGGAATAATTTTAGAAAACGTTGAAATCCTATTCTTGATACCTCAATAAATACAGTATTCTGTTAATTCTGTGAGCATTAATTTAAGAATGAAATCAGGCAAAGCAAAAGGTCAGGTTTGTATTTATTTATTTATTTTTACTGAAATCCCCCCCCCCCATATAAATTTGCTTTATATCCAGTCAAGAAATCTTTGTCCTATTATAATGTTTCCCATCTCCTGGATCCAAGATCATATCATTGAATTATAGTGACATTATAAGCAAAAGTAGTAAGAAGATGTCCATATAGGGGTAAGTAGACATTTTTAATAAAATATCTGATATTTATGTCATATCAGCTAGAAATTAAGAGTTATCATTCGGCCTCGTGAATTTTATTATTTTTTTTAATATGAAAGGCTCAATTTGCTTGATTTGACATGGGGCATATGGTCCCTTTGATATTAAACTTGAACAATGCATAATAATGAGTTTGCAATGACCTCATATGTACTTGGCAAGCTCCTAATCTAATTCCAGAAAGTGTCAATCAGTTAAAAAAAAAACCTTAGAATCTGACAGCATATTATACACCTTTCTACTGAGATATATTTTTCCTGACAACAATTGTACCTTTGATCACAACTATGTTAAGGAACTTACCTTTGTGTTTCCTTCCCCCCCCCTCTCTCTCTCTCTCTCTCTCTCTCTCTCTCTCCCTCCCTCCCTTCCCCTCCCTCCTCCCTCCCCTTGCAGTAGTGGGCACTAAATTATCAATATGAAAGTATTGTATTGGGTTCAGTCCCTAAAACAGTGCAATACATTTGGTGGTCTGTTCACAAGGTATATTTGTTGACCTCCTCTTTGTTTTCTGCAAAAATCTATTTGTCATAATCAAAGGGCTTTCAGTCTGCCTTTGCAACAAATACAAAATCCCTTGACTCCAAGCCCAGAATATTAGATCAGCAACATATCTAATGGAGATCAGAGTGGGTTAAAAAGTTTCATTAATGGTTCCCTACCTATGATCTGTAAACCTCTGCTTTCCCACAAGTCTCCTGCAGTTGTTCCCTGAGGGTTATGGAAGATAAAGATAATACAGATAAAAGTACTTAAGAAGAGCGATACATTTATGAATGAGCCAATATAGTATACCCACATTTTTAATATCTTCTGACACAGTCCAAGTTAAAAAGATTTAAAAGGTGTGCTTATGTGAGAATCCACAGATGCTTTTGATGGCAATGCAATGGTCTGAATCAAGAAAAAAGACTAGGAGCTACTGAACTGGCCCTTTGGGATAGTATTAAGCATTTCATTTCATTTATAGCCATAAGGGTTTGGAATCTGTTCTTTTTTTACAGTTCTTTAGATTACAAAAAATGTATGCTTTTCCAGTGAGATTCAGATCTTGAGGCTTGAAGACACAATTTGATCAAGGCATTACTTCCCATCACTCAGATTTTATTTCCTGTCTCAGATAGCAGCCTATATCCCTGGCAATCTGAGCAATGATGTGAGACTTAGTATAAATACTAAAGGGATCCATGATAAAGTTGCTTTTTGAATAATTTGGAGTTACATGCATTCTGTATCAAACCTGGTGCAAGCACCCACATACACAGTAAGCACAAATGCCCCTCTGCAACTGTGTGCTTGAGTTTTCCAGTGTATCTATTAGCACAGTGTAAGGCCTATAGAGGAGTAACAAATTTGGTCAGTGAGAATATTGGATTCGTAGTCCATCTCAGCATTGTAAAAAGTGAAAAAGTGACAGCTTTTCAAATTCTGAGATAAGGACAGAGGTTGAAATTTAAAATGACAAAATATGCACCAAAATATGCACAAACATACTTTTTCCAATGAGGAAAAATGCTTGGAAAAGGCTTTTCAAAAGTTCATAGAAATGCTGACAAATTTATGAGTAAAATTTACCTATTTAATTAATTAGTTTATGGCAAGTATGAACCAAATTTTCGCTTGCTAAAATGAAAAATGTGAACCAAATGAAATTTCTTGTTTTAACTCCACTCCAATAAAAGCATCCTCTTCCACCATCCTGTTCTCTAGTGCTTAGTGATAAAATTTGACAATCCATGACTAATACGTTGTATGAACTATTGATGTTCATTTGTTATCTTAGTGCAAGGGTGTCAAACTTGATTTCATTGAGGGCTGCATTAAGGTTGTATTTGACCTTGGGGGGTCGGGTGGGCGTGGCTGGGATAGGCATGGCCAGCTCAATGTCACTTGTTTTGGGGGACCATGTGATAGCCCAAGTGCTCTGTCAGTGAAATCAGGCTCCCGAGCTCCATTTTTGACTGCCATGGCCTCCTTCAACCCTCATGCAGCCCTTCTGAGCTCTGTTTTCACTGGCAGAGGGCTGCAGGAGGCTGTCACAGCCAAAAATGGAGCTCGGGAACCTGTTTTCGCTGGCAGAGACACCGTGGGCCAGTCCATCGCTGTTTCCAAGGTGGTCTTGTAGGCCAGATCTAAGCACCCCTTGGGCCGGATCTGGCTCTCGGGCCTTGAGTTTAACATCCCTGTCTTAGTGAATAACCTAAAATGCCATAAATATTATGGAAACCCAAACTGCCCTAACACAGGTATCCTACTTGAAAGACCCCTTCCATATATTTTGCAGAGGTAGTTTGATCTGGCAGTTAAGACTATAGAGCGCAGGTTGTCACTGAGCAAAAAAATAAGAGTTTAGTGGTAACTGCTTTCTTTATATTTCTGTTCCATGGCACATACACTGTCCCCTCCAGGAGCATTATGGCATTTCATACATCATTTTGATCTTTTTGTTTTGTTTTTCTGTGAACACATACCATTATGCTAAAAAGCAAATTGAGAAAAGAAGAGAAAGGCAGAGGGAAAAATTATAGATTTTTGCTACAGCTGAATAGCAAACAAGTTTAATCAAGGTAATGCTGAGAGATGGCTTAAATGTGCTATGCATCCAGAACAAAGAGTTCATTTTAAAAAATTAAAATAATAAATTTAATGATATAAATCTAGAAATGGAAATATCAGTCTTTTTCTAGTGTAGTATAAGCTACCCAGAGATACTTAACAGTGAGATGGGCAGGAAAATAAGTAAATGATAGGCAGACAAACAGACAGACGGATGAATAGATAGATAGTTAGATATGTAGACAGACAGACAGACAGACAGACAGACTCTTGATTGCCTTGGCAGTTGCTCTATAATGTACTAGAGTTTGAGAACAGACCTGGAGATCAACCATCAAACACTACAAAAATGCCATGATTGTAATATCCAGCCAAAGAAACTAGAAGTTATGGCTGCTGACAGAACCTGATGGTGAGCCTTGTGCTATGAAGCGTTCACCAGTTTTGAAGACAGGAGCTGCCAAAAACTGATAAAAAACCATGAGTAACTTCACAGAAAAACACCCATGCTTACTATAACAATGGACTTTTAGTTCCCCCATTGTGCTAGATTGGGACTGAAAATTTACCTCATTTGTGTCCACAGACAATCTGTTCAACAGTGTGTCTTCTTCAAATCTGAAGGTCAATCATGTACATGCTACTTCAGCCAAATGTCTGTTTTGTTCAAGTTCCACATCAATCTATAGTTTTTAAATGACATGATGCACAATTTTTGTTAATCTGTACACCTCCTTATTATATGTGTTTTAATTTATTTATTTTGTTTGGTTCATTTAAAATGCAGACAACAATTATTTTCTGTTTCTGGATCAAACAAGTAACTTTGTTAGAGAAGACAATTGCAGTGGATAAGTGGTATGGTATTATATGTGATCAGCTGGAGATATTCTAATCAAAGTCATAAGCAGCTCTGAGGTTCAAGAGTACAAAATGTCATTTGTGGAAGAAGCTTTTTGAGGATGGGAAACTTATACAACAACTTCAAATGTCAGCTTTTCATGCTACAGAAACACATCAGATCAAAGTTTACCTTCTGTGGTGTATTTCTCCACAGGATCATCTTATGTGATCTATTTTCTCTTCAGATTGGCCCAGTAAACTACCCAATTTTACCTGGCTAATGAAGGTAAGCAAAAGAGTGGTACAATCAGCATAACCTCCAATTTCAGTTCTGTACAAGAAATTAGAAATTTAATAGAATGTCAGACTAGGGATAACCAGATGTTTTAAAATTACTTGTAATGAGAAGAACCATTTCCTCTCATCATTTGTCTTGATATTTCATTTGGCAGATATTTCTCTTTCTGAGCACAATGAGAATATATCTGCTGTGAACTCAGCATTGACGACAGGAAACCCGGCCAGTAAACACTCAGCTTCATTCAGTTACCCCGACTCCACCCTGCAAGGGATTATGGGGTCATTAAAAAACTACAACGAAAATTATCTTCTATTATTTAACTCTGATGCTTCAATCTAACTCTAAATCCACTCCAAATCATTGGGTGCTATACTCTGGAACTTTCTGTAGACCAAATCATAAGGCCTTCCCCCCCAAAAATCCCTATGCAAATATTAGGAGACAATTGGGTGTCACTATCAAAATCTCCATTCTATGTGTTCTTCTATCAAAATCTCCATTCTATGTGTTCTTAAAAAAAGTATCAGTATTTAGTTACTAATTTCAAAAGAATTCTAATTACTTAGCCCGGTCATAGCAATACCGGTATTTATCCTATTAATGCAATATGATTAACTAATATGTACTGAATATGTCGCTTACACTTTTAATGAGATGACCAGAACTGTTGGATACCATAACCTTGTTAATAGTCCATCCACATAAGAAAATGTATTTATAATTACTGTTTCCCCTTAGAGACCTGTTGATTTTCTGTAGGAAGCTTTATCTGTGTTTATAATTGTTGATATTGATGCTTCAAATTATCTATATTTTATGCATGTCTTATTTTAGGGAATTCAGACTTGGAATAAGGACAAATGTTAGTGAACGTTTTGAATGAAATTGATCAGGCAGTCAGTCAGTCAGTTTCTTTAAAATAGTTTTGCTGTTTATCAGTATTGAATGCAACTAAGAGGTAAAAGGTAAAGGTTCCCCTCACACACATGTGCAAGTCGTTCCCAACTCTAGGGGGTGGTGCTCATCTCTGTTTCAAAGTTGAAGAGCCAGCGCTGTCCGAAGACATCTTGGTGGTCATGTGGCTGGCATGACTAAATGCCAAAGGCGCACAGAATGCTGTTACCTTCCCACCAAAGGTGGTCTTTTTTTCTACTTGCATTTTTTACGTGCTTTCAAACTGCTAGGTTGGCAGAAGCTGGGACAAGTAACGGGAGCTCACTCCATTACTCAGCACTAGGGATTCGAACCGCTGAACTGCCGACATTTCGATCGACAAGCTCAGCGTCTGAGCCACTGAGCCACCGTGTCACCGTGCAACTACTCATTAACAATTAATACTATTTTTAAATGGTTCAAAAAAAAAAAAATAGATCCACCAGCTAAATATTTCTGAGGAACCTCTTCTCTGCAACGATACATTTATCAGAGAAAGCAAGAGAGAGTCAGTGGTGTATTATGGCTGTGTAATTACTTTCTTTTTAATGAAGAGTATATTTAACCTTAGTGCAAAATAAACAAGATCATGCTGGCAAGCTATATTGCTGAACTACAGAATACAGGCTGCTCTCTTCTACATGAAGTATCAGACATGTCTCATCACAGTTCCTCTGTTAAATCTGGCTTAAATTTTGTCTGTCCTTGTCAAAGCAGCCTTTTCTCCGATGTTTTGGGCCCTAAAATCCATTACCCCATATTTTGAATGGATTTGATCTGGGGAAAAGAGAGGTTTGCACAGGGGAGGGCAAGACTTCTGTAAGGGCTGATGAACTTGTAAATCAGATGCGCGGGTTGCAGTGCACAATAATGATAAGCAGCCTAAGAAAAATTCTAGCTGGTACCTAAATGCAAAATTCAATGAAGAAGTAAGACAGTAGAAATAGTTTTGCACAGCGGAAAGGCTGCCAACAACCTTATTTCCAGCAATTCTCATTTAAACTGATGAAAGGTAACTTGTCTTAGAAAATCTCTCAAAAAGAACACAATTTCAGATTGTTAGTGGAGTGTGATTTTGAGGTAGCCAAAATCACTGCATATAGAATCTTTGGCTTGTTACACATCCATTAAATCCCAAAGAAAGACACTATGAGAAAACATTTCTTAATAGCAGCAGCACTTTTTCCCCACCTAAGAAAGACTCCTTATTTGAAAAAATCCCTCTTGGGCGTTTTCTCCTCTCCTGAAAAAACTCAGAGAAACTCCATCCAATTTCTTTGGCCACAGTTTTTCTCTCTGTGTGTGTTTGTGTTGTGTGCAGGTATTGTGTGTGTGTGTGCATGATATACATACACTTAGTTCTAACACTGAAGGCTCTGGATCTAGCAGTTGCTAATCATCAAATCACTCCTAATAGGGTAACTATGAGTGGGCAGTCATAAGGTCATAAGTCTGAGATGGCGAACCAATGGCACGCGTGCCACAGGTGGCACACAGAGCCATATCTGTGGGCACACGAGCATTGCCCTAGCCCAGCTCCAGCCCACATGTGTGCACTGGCCAGCTGATTTTTGGGCCTTTTGGGCCCACTGGAAGTCAGGAAATGGGCTGTTTTTGGCCTCCAGAGGGCCTCCGGGAGAGTGGGGAAGGCTGTTTTCACCCTCCCCAGGCTCCTAGAATGGCTCTGGAGCCTCGGGACGGCAAAAAACGGGCCTACCGGGCCATCGCGTGCCAAAAGCGAGGATCGTGCATGCATTCAGGGGTGCAGGGTGCATTGAATTATGGTTGTGGGCACGTGCGCGCTCGACCCACCCATGATCCCCTCCCCGCTTTTGGCACACAATGGCAAAAGGGTTAGCCATCACTGTCATAAGTCATATCTCAAGCAATCTGCAGTGGATAGAATTAATCATTCTCCACAATATGTATGTAGTGATGCTGAGTCTCTCTACCATAATTTTTTTAAAAAAATCCTTATAGATTATTGAGATCATTGATGATCGAAGATGGATGGTTTAAACAATATTTTTTTCATGGTTTTTGTCATGAAGGCATACTTTTAACACCAATATCCTCCTATAGTGTTACTCTCCAATTCTAACCATTTGAAAATATTTATATATGTAGGGGCTAGATGGGTATGTGAGCATCAAACTGACAAAGTGTGGCTTTCAGTCTCATGCTATCCCTGGAATGGTCTCTTCTGATATTTTGTTTTCTCTGACATCCAAAATACATCCATTTCTCTGATATTTGAACTTAGCAATAACAATAGCATTATAGCACTTAGACTTATATACCGCTTCATAGTCCTTTTACTGCCCACTCTAAGCGGTTTACAGAATCAGCATATTGCCCCCAGAAATCTGGGTCCTCATTTTACCCGCCTCAGAAGGATGGAAGGCTGAGTCAATCTGGAGCCTGGTGAGATTTGAACCGCTGAAGTGCAGCTAGCAGCCAGCTGAAGTAGCCTGCAGTACCACATTCTAACCATTGCACCACTTTGGCTCATCTTAACACCAAACAGTATATACTAATTTATATTTCTACCATTCTTGAGGATCTGCCTCTTAAAATGGCCACTATAGGAACTCGGATTAACATTTAGATGCCTCTAAAATCCTAGCACTTCTTTCATGGAATATTGCAGATTGGAGTGCTAAATCCAAAGATTCTGCTTTTATGAATTATGTTGCTGAATTTGGCATGGGCTTACTTCAAGAAACGTGGCTAGATAACAGCTTGCTATAAGTGGCTATAAGTCTTTCTCACTTGCAGCAATTCCTAGAGCAGGACAAAATAGATTTTGTGGTGGCTTAAGTACACAAATCTCAACTAAGCTATATTAAAACATTATATAGTGAGACCCAATGGAGCATCATGCAATGTCTGTGCTGCTAAAATTTAATAATGCTCTATTATTTTTAGTCAGTGTCTATCTTCCACCTTCGCAAAATAGGTCTCAATTCAGCAGTTTATGGACCAAATTGAAATTTGGAAGCATACATAATTACCCTTATGTTAATTCCTCTGCTTGTGTAATAGATTTGAGTGACCTAAACGCAAAGGCTGGAGCAAAAAATAAGGCACTTTTTGCTCAGTTCCAGTAATTTTGTAATATTAAACCTATGGGTTTTGATGAAATTATGTGGTCTCGTGAGTCCATTAAAATGGAGTTTGACCTTAATCCATTATTTTAATTCTTCAACAAGTATTTTTTTCTTTCTCTAGTGCATGGATTTCAAATAAACATGCTTATGACAATTTTGAAAGAATTCATCAAAAATTTATTTTTGAAATAAAATAATTGTATCTGGCAAAATGGAATCTGTAAGGCCCTGAGGGTGAGATCTTCTATTTATTCACTAATATGCCAACCAATCCACAACACACATGGTGACTTACAACATTAAAAATCCACAGTATAAACCCGCAACCCTCTACCTATACACAAGCATCCATCTCAAAATATTTGTCAGCATGGAGGGAGGGAGGGAGGGAGGGAGGGGGGAGGAAGGGATGGGTAAATAAATATTTAGCAAGGGCTTATACAAAAAATTCTATAATGATGGAAGTTGTGTGAAGTCTGCTTATTTGTGGAACTTTGCTCAGCTGTACAAAAAAAAATCATATATATCAGGTTTTCATTATTAGGTAGGAATTCCTAGAATGGGAATGCAGTTAATATAAACAGGCCACTCCTACCTGCAAGTGTATATAAGAAACAAAAGACTAGATTATCATTATACAGAGGTATATGAGGAACGAAAGGTACTAGATTTAGACCCAATCAAGATACCAGTTTGGGAATTAATCTAAATGGTTCATTGCCTGGTATTGATTGTATTAACAATGTTCCTGAATTATGAAAATGATTTAGTCCTTGTCATTTCATATTGAATCCCTGGGAAACTTTAGGAAACTTTCTGCTTCTCTTGGAGGAGCCTAACAAAATATTTGGGAATGCTATTTATAAGAATATGCATTTTAAGAAACATTGCAAATCTAAAAGAACTCATATAGAGAAACATGTAGATCATTAATTGAATGGATTAACAATTAAATACATGTAATTCTGGAGGACCATATAGACCGATGTTAATTATTAATATTACCAAGAAATTTCTTCTTTCTGATAACTTCAGTGTCCACCACTTTAACTCATAATATAGATCCCTCTTTTTTAAATAGTTAAAAGTTGCTGATCCTTCAGAGGTGTGCTATTAGTATTCTGGCAGAGCATCATTTTCCCCCCATTTATAATTTAACCTGAGCCAAAGGGTTTTTTTCATCAAATGTAAAAAATGGGTATTGTAAAAATGCATAGGTTTTAAATTGCTCAACGTTGGAATAGCTGTAAGAACTTGCCAAGGGAATAAATGTATATTTCTAACATCTTTCTCCCCATACAAGTTAAAACCAAATACATTTATGGTCCTGTTCTATGGAATTGTTTTACTTCCTCATATTTAATTTTCAATATCTCTCTCTCTCTCTCTTCCCCTCCCACTCACTTTGTCATCCCTGTTAAAGTGAAGTGACTTGGTATGCAATCCTATGTTACACTTAGCCATCTATTGACTATGGTTTATTGACATTAAGTGGAAAGCAAATCTTGTTTTATTTGGTAATGAGTAACAATGCTCTGAAAACATAGTTGCAGTTTCAATTTATATGGATACTATTTTGGTAGTCTACTAGGAATCTGATTTTTCCAAGGAGGAAAGAAATTAGTTTTTCAAACCTTAGCCCATTTCACTTTGAAAACTGAAATCCTAGGAGAGTTTCTTACATTCTGAAGGAAGCACTGTTAAACAGAAATGGACCAAAAAATATCTGAAGAATCAAATTATCTTTATAGACAATTTAAAATTCCACTTGTTCTGCCTAAAGACTTTTCTGCATCACAGCCTTAAAGCTGCTTCATTTTAAAGCAAGCTGCTGGAAATAAAGTCAGTTTAAGAAATCCCTTTCTGGTTTTCAATTTGCTTTATCCTAATGGCCTAAGGGATGGCTTAATGTTCTCCTGGACCATATGAATCAAAGCCTCTGATTTTGGTAAACATTGTTTCTTTACCTCTCTCACCTATGACAGGAAAAGCAGCAGCATTCTACTGGATAGCTCTCCTTCAAAGTGAAGTGGAACGAGGGGTGAAATCCAGCAGGTTCTGACAGGCTCTGGAGAACCAGTAGCAGAAAGTTTGAGCAGTTCAGAGAACTGGCAGCGGAAATTTTGAGTAGTTTGGAAAACCAGAAAATACCACCTCTGGCTGGCCCCAGAGTGGACTGGGAATGGAGATTTTGCAATATCCTTCCCCTGGAGTGGGGTGGCAATGGAGATTTTGCAGTATCCTTCCCCTGCCACGCCCACCAAGCCACGCCCACAGAACTGATAGTAAAAAAAATTGGATTTCACCACTGAGTGGAACCATTAATAAGTATTTCTTGATTGTGGTTATTCACCCAATGGTGAATCCGTAAGTATTATCTAGCCCATATTTTATAATTTTATGGAGGAAAATGCCATGAGACACTTGATCAAAGACTTTGCTAAGGTGTACAAATGCTATGTCTATAGCAGGGCTGTCAAACTCCCAGTGTGCGGGCCGGCTAAGTCATTTATTTATTTATTTATTTATTTTTAGATTTCTATACCGCCCTTCTCCCTGGGGACTCAGGGCGGTGTACAGCCAAGTAAAAACACATAATATAAACAATTAAAAACCAATTAAAAAGAATATCTAAATTTGGCCCAGAAATTTAAAAAACACCCCACTTTAAAATCATTTAAAAGGCTTCGCTTAGGCCAGCCCGGCTTGTTGGAAGAAAAATGTTTTAAGGGCCCGGCGGAAGGCACGGAGGTCATGGATTTTTCTTATCTCAGGGGGAAGCTGATTCCAGAGGGTAGGAGCTCCCACAGAGAAGGCCCTCCCCCTGGGGGTCACCAGCCTACATTGCTTGGCTGATGGCACCCCGAGGAGACCCTCTCTGTGGGAGCGCACGGGTCGATGGGAGGTTGTCGGTGGCAGAAGGCGGTCTCGTAGATAACTGGGCCCTATGCCATGGAGCGCTTTAAAGGTGGTAACCAACACCTTGAAGCGCACCCGGAAGACCACTGGGAGCCAGTGCAGCTCGCGCAGGAGCGGTGTTATGTGGGAGCGCCATATAGCCCCCGTAATTACCCGCGCGGCCGCATTCTGGACCAGTTGGAGCCTCCGGGTGCTCTTCAGGGGGAGCCCCATGTAGAGAGCATTACAGTAGTCCAGGCGAGAGGTGACGAGGCCATGCCCAAGCCCAGTTTAGAGAACAGGGGAAAAGTCCCGATACATCATGTGATGCTGCTGTGACAACATGAGTTTGACACCTCTGGTCTACAGCATTCTCCTGATATGTTAAATTAGCAACTCTGTTAAAGGAAGAGTTGAGGTCAGTCTGGCACAATTTGCTTGTGACAAACCTGTGCTGATTCCTGTTAATTTATAGCATGCTTTTCCAAGTTCTCACAAACATGATGCTTGATAATCTGTTTAAAGGCCTTGCCCAGTGTAGATATCCTCCTTCTTCCATTTTTTTTTGGAAGATAGGAATAACAATTGTTCTCTTCATCTTTGGATATCTCACAGGAGTTGTCAAAAATTATTGAGAGTGGTTCTGTTTTTTTAAAATATATCTTTATTGAACAAAAGAATAAAAGATAAATGAGCAAGAAGAAAAAGAACTGAAGAAAGAAAAAGGAAGATAAAAGCAAGATAAGAATGCAAAAAAAGAGAAAATAACACAGAAAAAATGATTTCCTGCTTTGTTTTTACAGGAACACATAAAAAATAGATCAAACACTTACGCCGGAATTCACCATAGTCTACATTATTTCCATATTCCTACATAATTCTGATCATCAAATGCCAAAATCAAAAATTTTATTCAGTTTCTTGCAAAAAGTTCAAAAGTGGTTTCCATGTAGAAGTAAAATTCATCAGTCTCTTTTGTTTTAATCAAAGCTGTGAATTTCACCAGCTCCACATCAGCGTTACCTTCTATTCTTCCATTGTAAATATTTGTAAGTCTTTCTGTGTTGTGTATATGGAAACATTTGGGCTGTTATCATATATAAAAGCAAAATGCCCCCCAAAAACTTTTAACCTGTTTGTCCATTAATCCCCCCTCCCAAAAATTAAAAATTACTGAAAAAGATCACCTTCCAGTATTTTCTTCAGTATGTGGGAAGTAATCCATCTGGCTCTAAGGATTAAAGTTTTTTAAAATTATCAAAGTTTCCATTCCTCTCTCTTTGGCTATATTAAAGTAGAGTGCTTTTCTTTCCTAGAAGCATAACCATGTTCAGCTATTGTGCCCTTTTTCTTCTAGAAGAGGACAAAAAAATTAGTTCTGTGTTTTTATCTTCACCCATTACCACTTTATCATTTCCTCATTGTAATCTACTTATCCTTTCTTAGGATTCCATTCAGTTCTGACATACTGCATTTAAAGAATGCTTTTTGGGGTGGGTTTTTTTAAAAAAATTCTAGCTATCTTTTCATTCTGAACTGCAAATTTTCTTCTTAATGGTAATTTTATTTAAAGTTTAAATCACAATGATAAAATCTAATGCAAAGTAAAAAAAAATAAAGGATAAAAAAATAAAATGCAAAAAAATAGAAAAGTGGGGAAAAAAGAAGATTTGAATGTAGTAAAGAAAAGAAACCAAATATAGATTTCCCCCTACACAACCTTACACAACCTCATTCTTCTTCAAGTACTAAAGTTATCTTTATAGATATCTCATTAATTCCTGTAGCCTTCTATTATTATTTTATTTATTAATCATATTTCTATGCTGCCCACTCTCCGAGGACTCTGGGCGGCTTACAACAATCAACAGTATACTCAATAGCATATAGCCCCCAACAATCTGGGTCCTCATTTTACCCACCTCGGAAGGATGGAAGGCTGAGTCAACCTTGAGCCAGTGAGATTTGATCTGCTGATCTGCTGAACTAGCAGTCAGCTGAAGTAGCTGCAGTACAGCACTCTAACCACTGCGCCATCTCGACCCTTTTTCTGACTTGATAGTGATCAGTGCTGATCCAACTAGTAGTAGAAGTTTTTGTAAATAGGGAATATTGTTTAAAATGTCTTGGATGTTGACATAACTGCTATCCAGATTTTTAAGAAACAATTTTTATTAAAAATTTTAATAGGAGCCATTGCTGCACAGCAGTTAGAATGCAGTATTGCTGGTTAACTTTGCCCACTGCCAGGAGTTGGATCCTGACTAGCTCAAGGTAGCCTTCCATCCTTACGAGGTTGATAAAATGAGGTCCCAGATTGCTGGGGACACTATGCTAACATTGTAAACCACTCAGAGGGTGCTTTATCTGTAAAGCATTATAGAGCAGTATATAAGTTTAAGTGCTATTGCTATTACTTCTAATAACAATAAGAAGAACTAATACAAATTAAATTAAAACAGAGAAAATGAAAAGCAAACAACAGGGAAAGCTACAAGTGCAATAAAAAAAGAAAAAAGTAGAAAAAAGAAAGAGTTATAAAGAGAGTTATAAAGAAATTTATAAAGGTATAAAAAAACCCAACTTCTGATATTCTTTGCAGTACCCTACTACACAGAATTTCAATTTTCATCTTTCTTTCCAGTCTCTTAAGTAGAATTAATACTTAACTCTAAGCTCCCTAGACAATTCTTCTCTTTTACCAAAATTATCTTAAAAGATCAAGCATAATCAATGACCTCACTAATTCAGAGAGACGGATGCACAGCTACTATTATAATTCTGAATTATACAATGTGTCTTTTTAGACACATGCTTGGGTAGTTTCTACTGAATCAGACTAATCCAATAGAGTACCCACATCTATTCCTCCATAAATATTGGGACTTCAATTTCCATAATCCCAAGAAATTATAGGAATTGTGATCTAACTCATTTTGAAATCATTAGGTTAATTAAATAAGGCTGGTCTGCACCTTCCCAGGTTTCAGGTAGTAATATTCCCAATTCTAGTTGGAAATGACTTAAACAAACCCTTCAAGCAGTAGGTTTTGTCACTGAGTAATGACTATTCTTTATTCTAATGAGGACTGCACTCAAATTATTATGACTACAGCTAAAACTGTAAAAACCTGAACAAACAATAAATTATGACAAACTTTACATTTATTTATTTATTTATTTATTTATTTATTTATTTATTTATTTATTTAAAATTTATATACCGCCCTTCTCCCTGAGGACTCAGGGTGGTGAACAGCCAGAATTAAAAACATACAATACAAATATTAAGAATTAAAATACATATAAATTTGGCTCCAATTTTAAAACTAACAAACCAATTTAAAAAACGTCTAAAATTTCTTCCTAAGCCAGCCTGGCTTGTTGAAAAAAGTAGGTTTTAAGGGCACGGCGGAAGGCACTGAGGTCTTGAGATCTCCTTATCTCAGGGGGCAGCTGGTTCCAGAGGGTAGGTGCCCCCACAGAGAAGGCTCTCCCCCTGGGGGTCACCAGCCTACATTGTTTGGCTGATGGCACCCTGAGGAGGCCCTCTCTGTGGGAGCGCACGGGTCGGTGGGAGGTCATTTGTGGCAGTAGGCGGTCTCGCAGATAACTAGGCCCTATGCCATGGAGCGCTTTAAAGGTGATAACCAACACCTTGAAGCGCACCCGGAAGACCACCGGGAGCCAGTGCAGCTCACGCAGGAGCGGTGTTACATGGGAGCACCATGTTGCTCCCGTCACTACCCGCGCGGCCGCATTCTGGACCAGTTGAAGCCTCCGGGTGCTCCTCAAGGGGAGCCCCATGTAGAGAGCGTTACAGTAGTCAAGGCGAGAGGTGACAAGGGTGTGAGTGACTGTGCACAGGGAATCCCAATCGAGAAAGGGCCGCAACTGGCGAATCAGGCGAACCTGACAAAAGGTCCCCCTGGTCACAGCCGTCAGATGATCCTCCAAGGACAGCTGCCTATCCAGGAGGACTCCCAGATTGCGAGCCCTTTCCGTGGGGGCCAGAGACTCGCCCCCAATAGTCAGTGATGGAGTCAACTGACTATATCGGGATGCCGGGAGCCACAGCCACTCAGTCTTGGAAGGGTTGAGCTTGAGCCTGTTCTTCCCCATCCAGATCCGCACAGCCTCCAGGCACTGGGACATCACTTCAAGGGCATCGTTGGGGTGGTCTGGGGTGGAGATATACAGCTGGGTGTCGTCAGCGTACTGTATCTCACCCCCAAACCACGGATGATCTCATCCAGCGGCTTCACATAAATGTTGAGCAAAAGGGGCGAGAGGGCCGATCCCTGTGGCACTCCACATATAAGAGGCCTCGAGGTCGACCTCTGCCCCCCTGCCAACACAAACTGTGACCGGTTAGAGAGGAAGGAGGAGAACACCATATTGTATGGTGGCATAGGAGTTTGTTCAATAATATATTTGCCAACATCCAACACTGAGATGGAGCAAATGCTATGTCCATTATCTATGTCTCCCATTTTTCAATCAGATACACAGGATTATAAAGAAGGAATATGAAAAAAGATTCTATGGAACTATTATTCTTTTTTTAAAAAAACCCAGCAAATTGACAAAGAATAAGTGGCATATTTATCACTCATATCAAAGTTTGTATCACCTCTGGAGTGCCTTATACTGTATGATTCGATGATGTTCAGTGAGTGTTTTACCTCCATTAAAATATTCTACCTTATGTCTCAAGCATCTAATATATGGGGTGGATTTTTTAAATAAACTATCAGAGTTAAACAGCCACATTCACCTAGTCCTAAATCTGTCAAACTGACTTGGAAAAAAGTACCCTAAGAGAATTAATAAGCCTGGATTCAGGCCTAATTAGCTGCTCTGACACCGTTTGAATTAATAATTATAAATATACATTAGATCCACTCACAATATTATGAATATTTATCATGATTGGAAACCAAAAAGGCAAAAATTTAGCACCAAAGCAGAAGATGACAGCCATATCTCTCTTCCTCAATTCATTTATTGTAATTAGCCCTTCGAATCACATCTCATAGGATTTATGTACATTCCCAATTTTGCATAGGAAGTTATTTTCTACATGTCAACTTTTATTCTGTTCTTTGTTGAATGTTGTACTTTTAGATTTTCAGCAAATAATTAAAAGTTAGCAAAGCAGTCTAAAAAATACTATTTCATGTCAGTTCCTCAGTATGGGCCAAAAAAAATAATTTAGAGAGCTGCACTTTTCTTGGGGGGGGGGGGGCGGTATAGTTTATTCCATCATTGCCCTTCACTTTCATGGAGAATAATTTGCTTTCAAAAATTGTTTTCAAAGGAGAGTTTCAGTGAAAAATGAAATAAAAATAATTTAATAAATATATACAAACTGGTCATATGTAGCCATATATGCTTCATAAAGTAAAATGAAAAAGTAGATGATGATGAAAAAGTAGAAGGGATGCTTCAGAGATCAGTATTTGCTATGGTAATTCTTGGAATACTCAAGATTGACATCAGGTACTGGATATCTGCTTCCCCCCATTGAATCCCACTCCCTGATGGATCTGTTCCCCATGCAAAGCAGGGGTGAAATCCAGCAGGTTCTGACAGGTTCTGGAGAACCAGTAGGGGAAATTTTGAGTAGTTCGGAGAACCGGCAAATACCACCTCTGGCTGGTGGGGTGGGAATGGAGATTTTGCAATATCCTTCCCCCAGTAGTGGGAAGGGAATGGGGATTTTGCAGTATCCTTCCCCTGCCACGCCCACCAAGCCATGCTCACCAAGCCAAACTCAGAACCGGTAGTAAAAAAAAAAAATGGATTTCACCACTGATGCAAACTGTGAAGTTTTGGGCTTGGAACCTGATATCTAGCCTGTTGTATATAAGATCAAAAGTTGGGGACATGTAGGTCTTTTACACAATCCATTTCATTCAAAAACAATTTAGGAAAAAAAGCTCATCTAACTCAAAACTCCCCAGTGCCAGAGCAGATCCATATAGGTTTCTGGATAAAATAGGAAGGCTTTATTTTGCTACTCAAGTGGTATTCTACAGAAGTATATACATGATAAAACAATAGAATATGATCCATAGGATTAAAACTAGATTTGGTATATAAAGAATGCAGCCGCCCACATCTTTGTATGTGGTCTCCTATCTAAGTACTAACCAGGACAATGCTGCTTAGATTCTTGAGATCAGCCAACATCATCATTCTTTTGAAATTAAACAGCAGTGAAAAAGACTTTTACTTACCGTATATCAAGGTTAAAGCATTCAGAAAAGACCCAGAGAAATTTCATTGCACTCTTCTTCAGAAATGATAACAGCTTCTTCCTCAGAGTAAAAGATGCTTCCTTTCATTTAGTAAGGAGAGCAAACTAATAAAATAAACTTTCAAAATCAAGCTATTACTATGCTTATGTACCACCCAGCAGATGTTGTTCTTACCCAAAGAGAAGCTGTTTCAATTATTAATGGTTTCCAACAGCTCAGCTTGAAACAATTTACCATTTGAAAGAGAAAAGTCACTTTCATTATTCAAACTGTAGAAACATTTCAGTTATTAAAAATAGTTTCCCTTTTGGAAAAAAAAATCTGCACAATCTATCTTTTTCTTCAGATACCAGCAGGAGAATAAAAGTGGGAGAAACCTGTGTATTTGCTGGAGGTTAATTGATAACATACATAGAAAGGATAAGTCTACAAGAGATTTAAACCCAAGATCTGCTCACCAGCTCCAATAGAATGTTTACAAGGTACTTTAACATTTGCAATGGAGCATTGCTTAATTTGCCCTGAAGTTGGAGAATACAGCTGGTCAGATTTTTCATAGTAAATGAATTATACATTAAAGTAGCACACTAGCAAGATTTGGTCTGGATTTTCTCACTGGTGGTTAGCTCACTGGAAAAATCTTATTACCACAAGGGAATTTAGCTACACCTTGACTTCACATAATAGCAATTTCAGTTGAGCTAACTGCCGTGGAGAGGAGATGCTGACAAGTATTAAAATTCTGCTCCATAAAATTAATGGTCCATTACCACTAAAGAGAAACTTCTATTGGTAAACATATTAATGAATGGAGTATTAAAATTTGACATGTTCCTAACTTTTTAAATACTGTCTTGTTCAGCTTAAAGTTGGGTTGGTGTCAACACTATTATTTCTTTTGCCAGCTATACAGCTCTTCTTGACCATTTTCTAGCAAACAGATCTTCTTTTCACTGTTAATTTCTGTTTGTTTTTAAATTTAAAAAAACAAGGTATGAATGAAGCCATGTGGTTGTATTCCTGTCTGTACAGCACACTTCTATAAGTTTACTCTGTTGATTGTAGGAACTTAAATGTTATTGTCTAGATCTATTTTTGCCATGGCTTTTGAATGAAAGGCTGGTCATTGAATGTCCTGGGACAATTACATACCAAGCATTGTAAGAATGTTATCTAAATTAAGCAACAACTGATTCCAAGACCCAGTTCCAGTTTCTATCTACTCTCCTTTTTGCAATACTTCATTTAAGTGAGCATCTACACCCCTCATTAAACCTGTTCTTTTTGTTAAACACAGAAAACTAGTTCTAGAATTTATTCCTTTCAGCCCATGTCCTATACCCATGATGGCGAACCTATGGCATGCGTGCCACAGGTGGCACGCAGAGCCAGATCGGTAGGCACGTGAGTCTTGCCCTAGCTCAGCTCCAGCATGCATGCACACACTGGCCAGCTGATTTTCAGGCCTTCCGGGCCCATCGGAACTCAGGAAATAGGCTGTTTCTGGACTCCAGGGATGTGGGGAAGGCCGTTTTCATCCTCCCCAGGCTCCAAGAAAGGGAGGGTGAAAAATGGGTCCACTGTGCCATCGTATGCCAAAAGCAGGGGGAGCGCGGAGGGGTCGCACAGGGGCAGGCTGCATTGAATTATGGGTGTGGGCACGCACGCGTGCAACCCCCCCATGCTGCCCCCGCTTTTGGCATAAGAGAGCAAAAAGGTTAGCCATCACTGTCCTATACATTACAAAGGGATGGAAATGTCATCTCCATCTAATAAAAACATGATTACTCAAAGTTACACAATTGGTTAATCACCATAGAAGCCCGGGAAAGTTGGGGTTCCTAGAGAAGGCCTACAGGGTTAAATCAACTACATGTTGCTGGTTTACAGATAAAAAAAGCAACCTGTGCTATGATTAGCAGAGGCAGATGAAGGATGATTAACACAAATAGGTTTTTATCTTTAATGAAAAACGACCCAGTGATTATATGTGCTATAATTGACCCAAAACTCTTGGTTACAAGTAATAACACTATAAATTACAACTGTATGCTTAGGGCCAGTATTTTCATGCCTTAGTTGTGAAATGAGTACTGAAACCTCTGGCTATCTGCTCATAGAAAGAGACTGTTGGACTAATTGTATCTGGGCTGATTTATTGGACTCTCAAGATACTCCCAGGTTGTGTAGCACAGAATACATTCTAGGCTCTATAAGACAATTGCAGTCATGGAATCCTTCCCTGAACTACACTGAATTCCACCCTGAATAGAAATATCTAACCATCCCTCATTAATGAGAGTTGTTATGAATATCACCACACTTTGCTTTCTTTCGTTGACTTATCTATTTGTACTATGTTGCAACCAATCAAATACTCATTTTTATTTACATGTTACAGCTCTTTATAGCTGTAAATTTTCTGATCATTTATTAGGGCGGACATTAAATTGTTTGATATGCTATACACGTTTGTTAGGCTCTGGTACTTATTTTGAACCAACTAAACAAGATTACAAGTTATATCTTGCATGAAGTAAGGGATATGTTGCCACTTGCTTGTACTTCACAAAATTAACTAAGAGGAGCTGAGCCAGATAATCTGTGGATAATTAAGATTACTAACAGCAGATGTTGGGAAAAGTAGGTGCTCAGCTGCACAATGCTGCTTTGGGGTAGAAACATTTAATGGAGGCTGATTGGATTTTATATCATTTGATGCTAGACTGAAGAGGGTATATCTGTAATTGTGCTGACTTCTTTTATATTGCTAGGGGTTTTTTTTAAGTTTGCAGTTCAGCTCTGGTATTTTAAAAGTTGTCAATTTCTTAATTAGTAATGGATGTAAGCTTATCAAAAAGATATCCAACATAGAATTAAGGAGAAATTTCTTGTCAGTGAGAACAATTAATCAGTGGAATGGCTTGCCTTCAGGTTTTTAACAATAGATTGCCATTTGATTATATTATAAATTATATTACTGTACATATGATTATATTACTTTGTTGTGTGCATGTACCATACACTGAGAGCTTATGCACTGAAGACAAATTCCTTATATGTTCAATCACACTTGGCCAATAAAGTTTTCTATTCTATTTGTCCAAAATGGTTATAGGAACATGGGATTAGACTAGAACAGTGATGGCTAACCTTTTTGCCATCGTGTGCCAAAAGCGGGGGGAGTGTGGGGGGTCACAGGTGCAGGTGCCCACATCCATAATTCAATGCACCCCGCCCTCCTGCGCATGTGCACATGATCCCCCCCACACTTCCACCTGCTTTTGACATGCAATGGCACAATGGGCCCGGTAGGCCTATTTTTCCCCCTCCCCAGGCTCCAGAGGCTTTCTAGGAGCCTGGAGCGGGCAAAAACAGCCTTCCCCATCCCCCCCGGAGGCCGGAAACAGCCAGTTTCCCGACTTCCGATGGGACCAGAAGGCCTGAAAATCAGTTGGCTGGTGTGCGGATGCGCGCTGGAGCTGAGCTAGAGCAACACTCGCGTGCCCATCAATATGGCTCCAAGTGCCACCTGTGGCACCCATGCCATAGGTTCGCCATCACGGGACTAGAAGCTATCCAAGGTCGTTTCCAACTCTATTATTCTGTTATTTGATTGATAGGCTCCTACCCCCACTTAACTTTTATATTTAAATAAAAGCCAGTATTTATATATTCATAGGTGTCGTTTGTTAATATGACATTTAAATCCTATATCCTCTTTAATAGGATTTAGAAAATGAGCAATCTGATATCTTAATGTAAATAAACCATTTTAACTTAAGAGATGATTTGAACACATGGTTGTACTTTTGCAACACAACCAATTGAATTTCTGGGATCATGTGGTTTTCTGCAATTTATTTCAAGTAATCTTCATAGTGTATGTACTCTGACTTTTCCATGCTTTGTGGCGTGAATTAAGCTCCTTATGCTTTTTACCTGTTTGCATTCATGGTATTACTTCATGAGTGTCTCAGATTGAAACAATTGTGCACTCGATCCACAGAATGTTTTAAAGCTGTTAGTTGGATATATGCGCTTATATATGACAGTATTTTTAAAAACTTTCTTTGAATTCATATTATTCCTTTAGAACCTCTTTCAGTTCATGTAATCATTTTTTAAAAAATGAAGCTCTGCTATTATCAGGCATAAACGGAGTAAATAAAATATTTATTATTACCATTATCAGTGTCTGTAAAGAGAAATGTACCTCTGTCCTTGGGTTGCTTATCAGTATTTCTGTATCAAGGACAATTTCTATGGACAGCCACAATAGGCACTCAAGTACAAGATGGAAAATAAGGAATATCAACATCTCTTTTCATCTGAAAGGTCATTGGCCTTGTCTGGTGCTTGGAAGGGCTAATTCATCTTCCAGAGTAAATGCAGATCTATTCCTCAACTTAATCCTTAACATTACCTCCTTCAGTATGTTTTATTTCAGTTCTGTCAATGGGAAAATGCCCTGGCTAAAGCATGTTTTACTTAACGTTGGTTTGTCTTGCTGTCCTTTATTTATTCATTTAAAACTCTTAAAAACTAGATCTTTGTCTTTAAAGGCTCTCAAAGTGTCTCACAGTTAACCACTACAAAGAGGTAGAAGACAAGAATATGAATTAGAACACAATGGCATGGTTAATTTAGTTTAAAAAAAATGTAAACCTATATTGTGAAGCTTAATTGTAAGTGTTCTGATCGGAAAGATAATAAATATTTATTGGACCTTATTCTCTCTGCTGGGCTCCATTGACCTTGGTTCATTGCAGGAGTCAGTTTTGCATCGGATTATGTAAACATACCTTGGCCAATCTATGAATGTGGAAAGAGCAGTTTGAAGGTCACTGACATGCAAACCCACTCTGCTTTGGGAGTTCTTGGGATACGATTTCTGTTCTTTGTATGAGCCTTCCATATAATCCAGGAGGACAGTCTCCATAGGATGCATGCAACCCTCCAGCATAGTCTGTTCACTCACAAACAATAAGAAAAAAGTAGTAGCAACATGACGACCCTTAAGCAGACAAGAAAGTGAAGCACATATTTCATGTCCTTGGAACTAGTGGAAGAGCAATCACTCTCCTAACCCTGCCTGAAGGCAACCAACAAAATTAGGGTTGGGGTCTTCTCCTATTCCAGCAAGCCTTGCTCCTTGTTTTTACAGAGATGCATAGCTCTACATTTAGATGGTAAGCTGATAGGTTCCAGGACAGTGCTTCATTAAGAGATTAGGAATGAGGAAGCACCTCTCCCTGCTCTGACAAGTTGTGGAGTCATTTTTCTCAAGCTATAGCAAAAACAATCTGTGGTAGCAGTGGAGGTTGCAGGTCCCAGGCCCTGATCTATATTGGCTTTGTTCCCTTTGTACTTTTAGGTAATGGACAGTTGTGTGCTTGTTGTTGCCTTCTTTCCAGTGGCTCCAGTCTAAGATGCTGCTTAGCAGCTTTCGTCTTCTTACTTGACCTTTTGGGACAAATCCTGGCAACCAGTCATCATGTATTTCCAGATCACCTTCTTCTCCTTTCCTGGCACCTTTGCTGTTCTAACTGCTGTTCCAAATAAGAGCAATTCATGTCAACTGAACAGCTGTACTTCTGACTACTTACCTTAATTGTTGTGCATATATGACCCTTAGGCTAATAAATTAGTCCCCATGCCATTACAACCATTTGAATCTGAAATCCCTGATTTCAAATCTCATTTATTTATTTTTATGTCGTGTGACCAACCTTTATGAAAGGTATACAGACTGTGCCTGAAGGACAATTGAACGAAACAAAAGTTATTTGGATACTCCTCTAGGATTATTTGACCAAAGAATCAACTTTGGTACCACTGCCTGATGTCTATTTATTACTTGGCATTCAGTGTTGCTCTTTAGGAATTGATTGTTTTCCTCAAGCCTTGAATGGTAAGTTTTATTCACATAGTACATATACCTAATTTTCTGAAGAAAAGAGCTCTGAATGCCAATATAGTATTTTACTTAAATTTGAAGTTATCATAAGTCACTTAAATAGCAATAATTCAGTGAAAGGGCTTACAACAATAACAAAGCTTGAAGAAAAGCAAAAATACTTAATACTGCTTAGTGGAAAGGCCAGCATTTCTACCCAATATTACAGATTAAGGGATATTTTATTAGCACAGTTCGGTTTTCCCACTGAGAAAAATGTAAGCTTTTTTCTTTTTTGTCTACATAGGAACAACATTTTCTTACAAGAAATTTTTTTTCAGTACGTATGTCTATATAGTTGTTTTGAACTTGTAACTAATAGTAGGTTCCTTTCTTTTCTTTTTAACAATTTTATGAAATTTTATGAAACAATTTTATGAAATATAGCTGCCATATACAATATTGATAATACATAATATAAAATAAAAAGCAATTTTGATTTATATCAGATACAGCAAAACTCCAGTTAAGATGCCTACAAGCAGTACATAAAGGTCCTGGAGATGCCTTATGGCATGCTGAAGTACATTAAAGATGCTATAGAAGGGTTTTTTTATATATAAAGTTGCTGATTTAGCACAGAGGTGAAAATTTATTTCTAACCTCTCTGTGAACTGGGGACATCTGCTTTGTCAGCTATTCTTTCAAACCAATTGGACAGAATTTATTACTATAGTCCTATACAAGCTATAAGTGACCTGCCACCTACAACAAAGTTTTCTGGCCTCCTGAAATACTTAGTTCGAAAAAGGCATCAGCTATACTGAGTCAGCCTTGCTGCTTAGCTGATCAAAGGAACCAGGTATATTGTTCCCCGGCCATAAGTTTTAATTGAATTTAAATAGGATTAATTTAGCTTTCAAAAACTTAAGTTCTCTGTAAAAATTAACTTGACATCCTTATTTCCTGACTCAAAGAAGTTCTGTAAAGTCCAGCAAAAACAAAAACAGAAAAACTTCTGTAGTCATACATGCTGTTGCTCTTTGCTGGACACTTTAGTTATGTTATCCTAAGCTTTCATTTTGAAAAGGTGAAGTGGCATACTTAAAAATGTTACTGCGGTGAACCCTTAAAGCCATTGTGCTGAAATAAATGTTAATCCTAATATTCCATTCCATTCCGTGACCATGTGCATGACACTGCAGCAATCATAAATGCCAGCTGTTTGAAAAACACCAAAATTTCAATCACACAACTGTGGGGATGCTACGATGGTCATAAGTCCAAGGACCAGTCATAAAACTACTTTTTTTTTTTGCCATGTAATAACTTCAAATGATTGCTAAACAGGGCAGTTATTAAGTGAGGACTATCTGTAATTGGAAAATGGCCCAAGTCAGTTGATCTAATTTAATATTCCCATTATCAGATCACAACGTAGGCAGGAATAATTTGATGTCCCTCTTAGAGACAGATCTCTGTGGGCCCAAAGCTAGTGATTTGGCCTTGTACTGTTTAGGGGATGGCTCCTCATACACTACCTCTCAGGTTTCAAAAAATTTTTTAAGAGCCGTAACCATTAGAGGAGAGTGCTGTGGCCCCCCTCGGCCGGGGCTTCTGGTGGCCGGCTGTTCGTGATGTTGCTTTCTCTATGTTTTTCTGTAGTTATGCTTGCAATTTGGTCTGTGACCGTAAATAAAGTTATATATATAAATGATTGCCAAACAGGGCAGTTGTTAAGTGAGTACTATCTGTAATTGGAAAACAGCCCAAGTCAGTTGATCTAATTTAATATTCCCATTATCAGATCACATAGTAATAAATAATGCTATATTATTATTATGGAAAATTGAAATGGACACTATTTATAGATAATCTATCCACTGGTTTTAATCAATGTTAGGTCTGCACAAAGTGGGTGTAATTTATGCTTGTAGCACCAAGAACTGTGCAATTCACCTCGACACTGTGTGAAACTCTGTTTCATAAGGTAAGACAGGAACAGTTTGCTTTGACCAGAATCTTCTGTTAGAAACAAGTGGCTTCCACGTACACATGTACATTCAAGAGCCATTTGAATGTAGTGGTGCAGTGGTTAGAGTGCAGTACTGCAGGCTACTTCTGCTGATCACCAGCTGCCAGAAGTTTGGCACACCGAATCTCACCAGGCTCAAGGTTGACTCAGCCTTCCATCCTTCCAAGGTTGGTAAAATGAAGACTCAGATTGTTAGGAGCAATATGCTGACTCTGTAAAACTGCTTAGAGAGGGCTTTAAAGCACTGTGAAGCGGTATATAAGCCTAAGTGCTATTGCTATGACTACATTGTGCATTGCCAGAAAAACTGCTGAAAAATTAGAAAAGTGAAACAGTTCAATTTGTATTTAGAAATGTTGCTTCATACATCAGGTTATTAAAGTAAGTCCATCAGATCACTTTTCAATTTAATTACCTCAACAAAGTTTTGCACAGTTCTAGTCAATATATTTCAGTAACTGTCAGAATACAGGCCAAAAATAGTTTGAGATCTGTTACTGAAATGCACTAAGGACTCAAGAGTGTGCATCATATTTAATAATGGGAAAGTCACATTGAAAGTTTCATATAGACCTTGAAATACTAGTTTTCATTTTGCCAGCTGTTTTCTCTATACATTGGAAATAATCCTTTCAGTTGCCCCCATGTGTACAAATGAAAACAACGGAGTGCTAAAACAGAAGCTCCTTGGAGAGATGGGTGTTTGAAGTATGTTTAACAGTTTAATGGTTGCCTGCCTCTTGCTTGATTTAGAGAACTTCATTCCCGGCTTCATAAACTATTGGTTTTGCATTATTACTCTTTGTATATACCCTGGGAAAAAAAGGATGCTTTATCTGTAGAGTGGCAGATGTCCCAATTTTCCCCATTCTGCCCAATCAACTACTGTATATTCCAGTGGCTGCTGTTTGCCTGGCATACCTCTGAAATTGTAAAGTTGTGGTAATCATTCAAAGTGGCCGTAGATAGAATGTGCTTCTCAGGACTGTTGCCTGTAAATACCCTCTATGAATTGGCATTCAAGCCGTTACTCCAAAGGAGTACTTCTGTCAGTGCTTTGGAGATTGAGTTACAGAACATTATTCCATGCCAGTGGTGTGCAGAATTTCCTGAGGCTGAAGACAGACATAAAATAAAAAGACCAGGTGTTCACAGCATGTTCACACCTGCCTCCAGAGCCTAACCTCACAACAAAATTGTCAAATGAGCCCGTCAATCTAATCTTCACCTGCCTATTCACTCATTCTTGTTCCTACTGCTTCCTCATCCTCTGCTACCTGGGGAAATCTGACAAAACATCCCCTCACTGATTTCCAAATATGGGAAGAAGATTTGTTGCTTTCCCACCTGCAAGATATTTCATTCATCCTTGCCAGTGGAGAAAAGTACTGATTGACTGAGACTTTGGCTGGCAAGCTTTTTATTTTGGTTCAATAGTGACACCAGACTGAAAAATTTGCAATGACCCTCTTATACTTCATCAATCTTCAATCCTTACATGCTTCTGAAGTAAGCCAGTGATTTGTATAAGGCTGCCCATATAGAATGCAATTTTACAATCTTTCATGATAGTCATTGCAATCTATGCGGCACCTGAAAACTTCCCCATTGGATTTGAATCCATCATTCCCTTTCTGTTAAAAATAATAACAGCCCCAAAACTCTCTTTCTTGATTTCTTCCTAGCCTATGAGCAAAATAATTTGATTCAGAATCTTGATTGTTATGAGAGTATGCAATGCACAATTTGTCCTATAAAATTCAGCATCTCTCCTGGCTCTAGCCACACAGTTAAGCTAGTTGAGACAATTGAATTCTGAAGAACATGAGGCATTTCACAATGATGTAATGTCAAGAAGCTCATATCAAGTGGTAATATTTTTTTCACAAAATATATGAAGTGTAGGAAAATCACAACTTAACATACACATATAAGATAATATATATACTGGTTTCAGGAGATGGGGAGAATGTAAATTGTTTTATAGTAAAAAAACAAAAAACAACTGAAAGTTACTGCAATTGCAGGAATTTAAAAGTTAACACTGACAACAAGTAGAAAGTGAGATTACTTTCTTCCTAAATACTTGATTACACTATTCTCTAGTCAGGTTCAGTTCTAAGAAGAAATATGGTCTTTTTTGTCTCCATCATTAATAGTTGTCTTTGTTAACAAACCATCCTTATATACATTTTTCCCCATTGCCATCACATCAGGTAGAAAAGCAAGCTACGTTCATTCTTTCAGTCAGTCCCCTCCATTGACTTCTTTCAATATTGTCACATTCTTCAATGGGCTAGAAGATTCAGTCATAAAATTTCATGCAAGATTTAGAACCCTGGAAGATTAAGCTTGTAAATTGCGTATAGCACTGTTTCTCAATCTCAGAATTTGTGGAACAAAAGTATTTGAAGTCATACTAATATTCAGGTCAATTTTTTAAAAAAAATGTTTTTAAAAAACAATTTAATGCAAAAATTGAGCCAGAGTTATAAAGAGATACTTATGAAACTGACATGGACCAAAAATAGAATTATTCATTCATTATCAGGGTCTAATATCAATGTATAATCATCTTTAGAATATTATTAATGACAAAGTTGTAAACTGCAGTGCATTATGTATGAATATTCTAGCATCTCTTCGGAAAGCTTCTGAATATGTTTAAATCTTACATGTTTAGTAAGAATCAGAAGACAGGAAAGAGAGAGGGAGAGAGAGAGAGCAAGTACATAATATAAACTCCTTCTCTTTCTTGACAGTGTTGCTGGAAACAATAATAAACACCACAACATTTCTACACCTGCACATGCTAAATTATTGATCTCCTCTTGAAGCTTTGACAAACACCATTTTGAAGGAACAACTTTGGTTTCTTGACAATTCTTTAGAATTATGACCCAATTTATGCTTTCTGTAATAATCACCACAGCAGAGCAGTAAAACTGTCTTTGCTGAGTATAGCAGATTTATATGATATCACTGCAATATAATCAATACAATAAGAAACAAATAACACACCTCCACGCCCCCATCTCAAGACATCTACTCAATGTATTTCTTGGGATCTGCAGCCCCTTATGCTGGTTTTGAAGAAGGTTTATGTACATATTAGCCATTTTTATTACCACTCTATGATGCTGGCTTTCTACCTTCCATTACAGTTTGAAATATCAGCCACTATGCTGTACAGTAATCAAAAAGCATTTTCCTTACTAGCACTTTTATAGCTAGGGAGAAAGGGATTTTAAGTAAATAAAGAAACCATTATTTTACCTGACTTCACAAAGGAATTGAGAAGTAAACATATGATTGTATGTTATCCTACTAATTTACTTTCTCGAACATTAGAACAATAATAACTAATTCTGAAATGTGAACATCCGTGCCTTAAAGATAATGCCTCATTGGATGAGTTTCATAAAAAGGAGAGGTGGCAGGATTTTTTTTTTAAGTCTACTTCCTAATTTCAATAACTGGATGAAAAAAATCTTGCATTTCTTTCAGATAGGACTTGACACTAAAAGAGTATTCTTCATACAAGGGGCACAGAGCAATTACATAAGGAAAGGAAATGTTCTTCCTTAAATGGTTCTTGTTTTCTCCTAAAATATAATGGAAGCCGGCTTTATTTTATTTTTTATTTGGGCTTTGGGTGTAATTGATTTTTTCTTTTTGTTCCCAGCTAGGAGGGAGCACTTAGCTAATCTTGATTGATCACAAAAGCTCAATCTCAGTTGGATTGATTCATATCTGGATTGGGAAATTCCAGATTGTAGGTTAATTTAGAAAAAGAATCTTAGAAGATGTTAGTAGCTAACTACCTCCTTATTCGTGCCAAGAATATTGCATCAATATATCCCTGGTGTCACTAGCAGTTGAACCAAACTTGAAGGGGCCTTGTTGATCTAAAGCAGTATTGTCAAGCTTCAAAAGCCGCTTTTTGCTGTTGCAAGTATTATCATTTCTCAGCTTGCCAACAAACTATGGAGGGAGGGAAGGAGAAGATAGAACGTAGGTTTCAGACATCAAGATGCCAGGCATGAGAATCAAAGATGTTTCGGCAAGTGTTTATCAGAGCCAGAAAGACTTTCTCACAACAATACCAGGAGACTCAATTGAACAATGTGACCTGCTCTAATTGGAGGGAGACAGAACCTAAACTTCGACTATGTGGGTTTGCGTGGGAAACAGCCAGATCTAGTTTTGCCCTCATCGATGCCAAAATGATGTACTCAGTAAACTTTTGTATTAAGAGATTTTGTATTAAGAGATGAGGGATGTGGTGGCAATCAGAAAGGTCGGCAGGTTGGCGGATCAAATCCCTAGTGCTACATAACAGGGTGAGCTCCCGTTACTTCTCCCAGCTTCTGCCAACCTAGCAGTTCGAAAGCATGTAAAAATGCAAGTAGAAAAATAGGGACCACCTTTGGTGGGAAGGTAACAGCGTTCCATGTGCCTTTGGCATTTAGTCATGCCGGCCATATGACCACGGAGATATCTTTGGACAGTGCTGGCTCTCCGGCTTTGTAACAGAGATGAGCACTGTCCCTTAGAGTCGGGAACAACTAGCACATATGTGTGAGGGGAACGTTCACCCTTTACCTTTATTAAGAGATTGGATCATCTCAACCCTGCTTGCTTTGGTTGGGTTCATCAGTCAGAATTTTGACAAATATGCCTCAACCTCAGCAACTGGCTAGAGAATTATGTAAGTTGAACTCCGTACAGCTTAAAATAGCTGATATTGAGAAACCCTGGTCTACAGCAGGGAAGAATCCAAACTCCTTAGAGGTTAAACATGTATTAGGCCAAGTGACAGTTTACAAAGTCTTGGGCATTTAGGTGCCAAACTTTTTCATCAGACAAATTGTCTGACCCATGGGGTACATGGGTCATCTTAGAATACATTTGAACCAAGTCTCTTATGTGGAGTCCACCTAATCAAATCCATCAACTAATATGGGTAGACTATCAAAGTCAGCCACATTTTTTCCTCTTCTCCAAAAATTCTTTAAAACTGGTTTGGTTGGTATTTTTGAATCTACCTTATAATAGTGAGATAACTGGAAGTACAAATACTGTTGTTTCTTTTACTCATCCATCTCTTTGCAATTTCCCCCACTTCCTAATCTCACAAAAGTTCAACATGAGTACTTTTGCGATATCTTTCTCTTGAATTTAACTGAAATAAAGGGAGGGGAGAGGAAGCCACAGACTTCAAGAGAGATGATTATAACATGAAAGACTGAAAACGGTCAGATGGTTGCTTGTCTGTTAAAATTAATGAAAGAATCCTGTCTCCACACCTAAAATAATTTCATCAAAATTTTAATTCACTTCCTAATTAATTCATTTAAAGTTCCTTAATATGTAGAAATGAAACATTCATGATTTAAAGGAGGACTGTGAAAAAAAATGCACTTTGAAATACAGCAGTGGTGAAATCCAAATTTTTTAGTACCAGTTCTGTGGGCATGGCTTGGTGGGCATGGCATGGCAGAGGAAGGATACTGCAAAATCTCCATTCCCTCCCCACTCCTGGGGGAAGGATATTGCAAATCTCCATTCCCACCCCACTCTGGGACCAGCCAGAGGTTGTATTTGCCGGTTCTCCGAACTGCTCAAAATTTCTGCTACCAGTTCTCCAGAACCTGTCAGAACCTGCTGGATTTCACCCCTGAAATAAAGGCTAATATTGTGGCTGTGGAGTGGAGACTGATATGGAAACCAGACAACTGTCCTTCCTTCCACTGTAAACAGAATGGCATGAAAGAGGTAAGTATGTGGATACAATAATCACTATAATTTACAGAACAGGATGATGTTAGCTAGCTAGGATAGAATTCTTGTAGTGTGAAGAATTGCAGAGGCATCACAGTAAGGCTCCCCCTTCCCCCAATTTCTTATCAAAATCATTCCAGGGTAAGGATCATACTGTGATTTTAAAAAATATTTGCTTTATCTTTCCTATGTAGTGCAACAACAAAATGCATAACACCTGTAACCTTGCTTTGTTTTCAACTCTTCTGCAATTTCTTGGTGAGGAGCCCAGGGATCATTGTAATTTGTGCATGCCAATAATGCATACTTTCTCCAATTGCTTTGGCTCCTTATTTAAGTAGGCATTTTTTCCAACACTAAGTAAATAAATGCTGTTACCTTTCCATCAAATTAAATGAGAATGGTAAAAATCATGCAGAAAAGTGCAGAGGAACAATGAATAAATATTTGTTTTATCCTGCATGGTGGTGGCTATGATGCTTTGTTGAAAGAGTTGTTTCCAGTGAGGTTTTATTTATTTTTTTACACTACTTGGAGTGTTATGATATGGCCAGTATACAAATATTGTAAGCAAATAACACCAATGAAGTTTTTTTTAAAAATGGGAAGGACTGCAGAGGAAACCAATACATATGTACACACAACATATGCATAACCCAACACAAACGCAGGAAGACCTGAGAATAACAAACATATCACATAAAGGAAATAAAAGTCCAGTTTATTAAAGAAGAATGCAGACAGCTGAAGTGATTTTAATGAAGAATGCTAAGAATAATAAAATAAGGCTTTTGCTGTGGCCCATCAGCGGCCTGTGCAGATTGTAGCTGATTCTGACAGCGAGGAGGCTGGTGTGGTGTTGCGCCAGCAGCCTGTGCAGCTGGCATTCGAGTCAGATGATGAAGAGGCTGGAGAAGATGTGGTGCCAGAGGCAGGGATTCAGCCAGGGCCTTCAGAACCTCCAGAAGCTCCTTTAAGTGAAGAGGATGAAGAAGAGGAGCCTCTTCTCGATGCACGGACATGCAGAGCGGCCAAAAGGCAGGAGTGGCTCCTCAGGAGGAGGTCTCCTCGAGAGTAAGGCTTGGGGCTAATTGGGGCTAAACTCTCTTAGCCTATTTAAGGAGGAATGCCAACTGAAGCAATTTGTAGGGAACAACTTTAGTTCACTCTATTTCGCGTCTGGATTCTCTGCAAATTGCTTCTGGGCTTTCTGCCAACCTTAGTAGATTGTGATTACTTTCTCTTTGGTTTCTTGTAGGCTGTTAAGAAATTTTATTAATAGCCATTGTTTTGAAAAAGACTGAGTTATTTTAATAAATTAAGTTTTGTAACAAACTTTGTGTATGCTGTGTTCTTTGGGGTCCGTAGCTGGGGCAGAACAGCTTTGTTATATATGTTTAAAAGAAAAGGGACAAATAGAGGTGCTCCATAATGGTAATATGATTACAGATAATGAAGAAACAGCAGAACTACTGTCCAATTAAGAAAGATCTATATATTTGACAAATATCTTGTGAAAAATAGGGTGTGTGTTGGTTTCCTCTATAGTCTTTCCCATTTTTGAAGGAGTGGGATTGAAATTCGAGATAGATAGAAACATGGTCGGGAATACTTATTTACTTGGAATGAGTTAAAATCTCCAGGATCAAAGAAATCACATCATAAGTCTAGCTACATATTCTCTTTGAGAAATCCTAGAGAAGTATTGAAGTCCCTGATGATTGGAGAACAAATGTTGTCTGTTATCTTCTCAATAAATAAAAAGAAAAATTCAGAATAAAAAGAAGATGTATTAAAATATGAGCCATTCAGTACAACAGATCCTAAAGACACATACTATAAGCATTTTGACAAGAATGTAATCATTATAAGGGGTCAGCATGGATTTGTCGAGAACAAATCATGCCAAAAGTATCTTAACTCATAATTTTAGGTCAGATAAATTGTTTAATAGAATATAGAAATGTTATAGACATCATGTATGTTGAGCATCAAATAATTTGAAAAACTACTCCATGACTTGCTCAATGGCAACCTAGATAAGAGTGAATTGGATGGCATGAAAATTAAATGACTATAAAAAGGGCTCAAAATCGATATTCAGAGTGTTCATCAAGGGATGTTCATCACATTGGAAAGAAGTATCAAGGAATAATGCCACAAAGAATAATCATAAGACTTCTGTTTTCCAATATTTTATTCATCACATGGATGAAAAGATGTAAGAAATCAAGTCAAAAATGTTGATGGAGGTGTGTTCAGAACTTAAAGAATGAATCCTTTTTAATTTAAAAGAGATTTATTTATTTATAATATTCATATGATGTCACATCACAAAACTATAAAAATGGTTAAACAAAAGCTAAGAAAAACTATGCACATAATCCATCATCTGCATCATTCATCCCCAGACTCTAACCTTACAGCTTTTTATAGCTTTCTGAAAGACTAAGAGGGTGGGTGCTTACCAGATCTCAAAGGGAAGTATGGTATGTTCCACAATTCAGGAGCTGCTTTGAAAGTGGATCCCACTAGATAGTAAGATTTAAGGGAAGGGCCTGAAGCATATCCACACTCTCTGATCTGGTGGAATGTGCAGATACTCTCAGGAAGAGGTGGTCCCAAAAATAACTTGGTTATAACTTTGTCCCATGTAAGGCTTTAAAAGATGGTAACCAGCATAGTGGTATTGGTATTGTTAAAATGTGTACATTGCCTGACTTCTAGTATGATTCTGGGCAATTCACAAACTCCAATAAAAGAAAAACAGGAAAAATAACCACATAATTGAAACAAAGGATCAAAAAAATGGCAAACCCAAGCAATAATAAAAACCTACATATACAATCAGTAGGAGCTTTAAGTATGCTAATCAAAGGTTGAAATGCTACCTTAGTTTTGCCAAACCATTTTCAGCCCGTGAAACCAAGTCTAAATTTCAGTGCAGCTGTCTATAGAAAAAAAATTACTGAAAAAATGTTGAAGATATATCATAAAAGGGAAGGAATGGCTTGGAATCTGTTCCTTTGGTAACAAACTGGTCTAATGTTACTTGTAGTAAGAGAGATCAAATTGGAATCCCGAGAACTATCATGCCTTCTTTAAATGCCCTAGAAATAATTTTTCATAGCTAACCAGTTGTGTTATTTTTTTCCCTGCAGTTGAAAATATTAAGGATTTTTATATGTCTTTCAAAATAACAATGGGCTAATGAGGCTAGCCTTGATTTTTCAATGTTACTTTCAATTGCACTCTTTAAGCTATTCAAATAAAATAACCCCAACATTTCAGTTCAACATTAATTAAAATCTGAGACATATTTAAATATGCATGATATAATATTCAGTCCACCAGCCAAGGGGAAAAGAGAGGCCATTTTTCTTTAATTCACAAAAGAGTAACATAGAAGGTAGATTTTAACTTTGCTGCAGTGCCATGGCAACTGCCTAGAGGAGAGGGATGCCAAGTGACAGCATACAAATCCTGACATCATTACCCAAATGATATCATAATATTCATGGCAACATGATGGCTGGGATCAGAAGCCTAGCACATCATATAGTGTTACAAAGTGGAAGAAGCCAGTTTCTTTAGATTTTTGGTTCACATCACCTTTGCATGCCTTTTCCCATAAACCACTTCCATCTTAATTGTGTTACTTGCGTTTAAGTTGTTTGCTCTCAAATGCACAATTCTAAATGCGTTTTTCCTTTATGTTTTATATCTTCATGGCATGGGAATATTTGGGAAGTTGTAGATGGGAATCTGGGGAGCAGCCGTACAACATTTCTAGATAACACTAGCTTAGGAATTTATCATTCATCTCCAAACCTGTAGCACTAAAGCTACTCTAACTGAACTGCATACGGTAACGTTGATAGTGAGAGGTGAAGTAGTGCAGTTGAAATACCCAGTAAAAAAGAAGGGGATAAGTTATAAAACATAGAGATTTTATGTTCAAGAAGCAAAAGAAAAGAATTACTTTGTTTGATTACCTCTAACAGCCATTTCACTTTTCCTACAGCAAATTGTAGGTATTTTATTATTTCACCCTTGTGCCTGTGTTTTTTTGCTCCTTTTTCATTGTAATGAGCAACAAAGACAACTGATGAAATTGTATTCATAGCTCACTGAAAAGTGAAAAGTGTGATATGCAGCAGTATCTTGGAGATGACTGTTCTGCCTCTGTTTCTTTTGCAGAGTAGACTCTCAGACTTCAGAGCATGTTGGGAAAAGGCTGGCCCTGCTGTGCCCTAAGATAAAATGATATGCTTCAGGCAATACAATGAGCAGGATAATGCATGAAAGTAAGATTTGGTACCTGAACAGTGGAATGCTTTCTAAAGTATTGGTCCTACCAAAAAGATACAGGTGAGACTCTTGGAGAGCACAATTTGTGAGTTATTATGTTAGCTTTCAAGGAGTCAATAGCCTATAAGTTGTTAGTATGGTAGTACATATTATTATAATTTACATAAAAATTGTAAAATTTTAATCTATCATTGTAATTTTAACATCTAAATTGTAACTTTAACATCTGTCACTTGACCTGCTAGCAAATAACTAGGAGCAGACTATATGGAATATTTTACCATTGTTATAAGGAATTGTCTTTTTATTGTATTTTATGTAGAAGGGGGAAATTTCTGAATGGGTGGGGGTGAATACCATCTTTCAAGTTGATCCCCAATTTATATAAAGAGAAAGTCATATTACTGCCAAGAGCCAGGGAAGAAAATGACTGACTTGAAAAAAATGGCCATTTCACAATACCTGTTTTGACAATGGTTGTACCATTTAACCAATAGCAAAAAGAGATAGCTAAATATATATATGATAAGAGGGGGGAAACACAAATGAGATATAAAGTGTTGCAAGATTGAAATGAAATAGGACTGAGTTTACTGGAGTTGAAATTGTATTTCACTGCTTGATGTTTGATTTGAACAAAGGAATGGATTCGCTAAGAAATAAGAGACTTTTACAGTCACAACCTGAGCTTTGAATGACATGGATATTTATGGTATGGCATTACCAGTTGGGGGAGTGGTTAAGGAATCAGGCTACAACTAGGAGACCATGAGATCTAGTTAGGCACAAAACCATTTTGGTGACCTTGGCCAGTCACTTTCCCTCAGCTCTGGGAAGAAGCAATGGCAAATCACTTCTGAAAAACCTTGCCAAGAAAACAGCAGGGATTTTTCCAGGTGGTGTCTGAGAATGGGACACAATTGAACAAAAGAATAAAAAATAAAAATTAATGTGGACTTTAAAAATCATTGTATTAGACATGCCATATTGTGAATATGGAATAGATACAAACCCAAGTTGTGCCAAAAACATTTTTATAAATCTTATCTTGAAACATATCATAGAAGAGAACTGGCAGATAAAAATATGGTTGACATACCATGACTAATTGGAAAATTATCAAGGGAAATTTAAAATTTACTAACAGAGGCATATAATTGTCAATGCTTTTCCCATTTACAGTTACCTGAAACATTTAAAATGGATAAAAAGGTATATGGTATGGAGCAAAGTAAATCAGAATATGAAATACAATTATATAATGATCAACATGTAATTGCTAAAATTTTGTTGACAAGTAAAATTTTTGGTTTAAATACATAGATGGATCAATGGAAAAGATGTAGTTAAAATGAATTTACATTGAATTTACATTACATCGATAAAATTTACATTGTGTTGTGATCTCGATGGGAATTTTTATAAAATGATGTATTGGTACATGATGCCAGAGAAATTATCTAGAATGTATAAAGGCGTTTCAATATATATTGGAAATGTGATTTTAAAGATCAATATTCAATTGAAGCTGGAACTTTTCTTTTAGAAAATAAATAATAAATAATATTGAAGATTATTTCAATATATCATGATTGTGACATGATTACTTATGCTCAGTGATGAAAAGATTCAACATTACCAAATATGGGGGAATGGTTGGTGTAGTTTCAATGTTTAGATAGGATAGCTTACAGAAATAAGAGTAATATAATGTAACTTTAGAGAGAGGAGATAAAAAAAAACTTGTACTTACAGTACAACTGCTGTAAAGAACATTAGAAGCCACTTTTTTGCTCCTTACTTTATATTAGTTTGATTAATTTTTATTTTCTTGTTTAAACATTTTGATTAAAATTATACAGGAAATATGATCATATCAATAATGAGACAATTTACTTCTTTCAACCAGCCACAACATCCTTATCAAGACCGCTTTTCTTTCTAAAAGTTCAATAGTAGTTTTGTATTGTTGTCCATTATATCAAGGTTGGATTTTTATGTATATTGCCATTTGAAACCCATGGAACCAGGATTCATTCATTAAGTATAGAAAGCACGGAATGCCAGAAGCACACAATTGCTTTTGCAGTCCCTACCTGTGAATAACATACTAGCAAAAGATACTACATCAATGCCTGGGAGAATTTTGATTGATCTAGTAGATTCCCACACACACTCAAATTCATTGCAGATTCTGAAATGGAAGTTTTATAGAGCTAAAAAGTATCAAAACTTCAACCTCACATCTTGAATTGTTTGTTTCTAGTTTCACAGAACGTCGCTGAAATTTATTCTGCTTTTGTTCTCGGTTATTCTCACACAATTTGTCAGGAAAATTCTTTTAAATAAATCAAAAAGAGAAAAATGCAAAGATTTTATGCTTGGTTCATCTGCTTATCATAATTGGGCTCTTTCTCTCTCTCTCTCTCTCTCTGTGTGTGTGTTTTTTTCCTTATTTTCAATATGTAATCATATCTCTAGTAATCTTCAGACTCCCAGCTTTTCCAGATTGAATTAATATGCAAAAGAGGATATCATCATATAACTATTTGTCTGGTTCTTTTCCATATCTGAAAACATTGACAACCAGAAAAGCTGAAGAATGTTGGAAAGATGTGTAAGAAAAGGAAGACGTGGACCACTTAAATACCTTCTAATAACAAAGTAAGGTTTTAAAAATTAACACAAGAAATGTGAAAGCTGAGAAGATGGAGGGAAACAAGAGAGCCTTGTGGAGAGAATCAATTTTTGTGAAATTCAAGGGCAGATTTCAGCACCCTTCCTTTCTTCCTTTGATTAAAGTAATGTAAGATTACCACAGATTCTACATTGTTTGCTTTTATTCTGATTTCATCTCAAAATTTGTAAAAACTATACTTCAATAAAATTGTTTTGCATTACCATCATTAATATCTTTCCATGCATTTTGACTGGAGATGGGATGGGCTTCCAGACTTCATGGCCAAGTCCACACACTGTAGCTTTCTTAGCAACATTTTCAGAAGAGGATTGCCGGTGCCTTCCTCCATGATATTTTGTTACTTCCTATCCTTGGGTTGAGACAGAGTGACTGATCCAAAGTCACTCTGTGGGTTTCCATACCTAAGGAAAGACTGGAACCCCAGAATGCCCACTCCCAATTTATCTTCTTAATAAATAAATACAGTGTACAGTATTTATTTATTAAGAAGATAGATGGGGTGTCAAACTCAAAGCCCTGGGGGCAGATTCAGCCCGCAGGTGCTGAAATCTGGCTTGTGATCCTGACCTGGAAAAATCAAAGGACTGGCCCATGGTGCCTCTGCCAGCAAAAACGGAGCTTGGGAGAGTCACGTGGGGCCTCCCAGACCCCATTTTCAGCCACAACAGCCTCCTGCAGCTCCCTGCTGTGAAAATGGAGCTCCATTTTCTCTGGCAGAGGGCTGAAGCAGGTCATTGCAGCCAAAAATGGGGCCTGGGGGGCATGCGTGGCCCAGCCAAGCTCCATTTTCATTGGCAGATGGCTGCAGGAGGCCATCATGCCTGAAAATGGAGCTCAGCAGAGCACTCAGGCCACCACAGACACCCCTGACAGGAGTGACATCAAGATGGCCATGCCCATCCTGGCCACACCCACCCAGGCCCCCAAGATCAAACACAGGGCTGATGCGGCCTTCAATGAAATCGAGTTTGACACCCCTGCTGTACACCGTGCTGACTCTCATTCATAAATAATCAGATTAAATCAAGTTCTATTTTTTTTTCCATTTCCAGAGAATTGATTGGTATAAATCTAGCCATTTTTGCTCTAATTTGGCTTCACATAAACTGCACCAATTTCTTTTACCTTGTGGGAAAGCAGTAAACTCTTCTCAGTGAACTAGCTGAACACGCTGATCATCTGTGTGGCAGCAAAAAGAAAGATTATTCATCCCTATTCTTGCTGGATTGGGATTATTCAGTATTTATAGTAATAACTTTATTGTCATTGTACATGTATACACAGTATACCCATACAAATAAATTCACTTTACACCCAAAGACCAGGTCCAACACACATAACAATCCCCAAACACACTCCCACCCACCACAATTCTCCACCCCTAAACCACCCAAACATCCACACAACAGACCAGGTAATACTCTCCAACCACCCAAACATCCACACAACAGACCAAGTAATACTGTCCAACGGCTCACTGATGGTGGCCCTTTAGTTCATTGTTGAGTGCAATTATAGCTCTGGGATAAAAACTATTCAGAAAATGTGTGGTCTGAGTTTTAATTGTTCTGTATCTTTTGCCAGAAGGCAACAGTCCAGAAAGATTGTAAGCAGGATGGGAAGAGTCTCTGAGAATGTTATGCAACTTTCTCAAACAGCGAGATTAGAAGATGTCGTCCAGAGCTGGTAGCTGGAGTCCGATGATATTCTGGGCAGTTTTAATGATTCTCTGTAGAGCTTTTTTGTCCACTACAGAGCTGCTCCCATACCATGCAAGAATGCTGTATGTCAGGACACTCTCAATGGTGATGCGATAGTAGGACAGAAGTAGATGCTGAGATAGATTTATCTTCCTGAGCATTCTCAGGAAGTACAGCCTCTTCTGTGCCTTCTTCACATTATATTTTATATTATATTTTATGTTTTATTTTATATTATATAAAATAAATTATATTTTAGATGTAACTACAGGTTTCTGAGCATTGAGCTGTTGTATGCAGTATTGCAGGCTAACTCACTGCTCGCTGCCAGGAGTTATATTCTTACCGGCTCAAAGTTAACTCAGCCTTCCGTCCTTCTGAGGTTGGTAAAATGAGGACCCAGATTGTTGGGGGCAATATCTGTAAACCATTTAGAGAGTGCTGTAAAGCACTATGAAGCAGTATATAAGCCTAAGTGCTATTGCTAAGCATTATAAATCCTCTGATCTAAGCTTTAATTTCTATATATCTATCTAAAGTCTATTCATTTACACAGTTTAGTTTTTATTAACATTATAGACAGAGACATCTATAGGGGGTCCAGGGAGACAGTGTAACCGTGCAAATTTCACCCCGTATGTACTTACTAGTGATATCTCAGAGCAAATTTGAAAGAATGACATTTATATAATGATATCACAATCCAACTTTTGTCATCTGGGGTGTAATCATGGCTAGATATAGATGCCTATGTGTGTATGTAATATGTATGTTTGTATCTACATTCATATACATATACATATATGCTCACCTACAGGAAAAGTCACATCTACTTCCAACTCACTAATTCAGTTCTTTCAAGATCCAACAATCTACTGAAGAAAATTCAGTAGAAAAAAAATAAATTGAATATGATATAAATGAATTTAGGAGATCTGTTTTTGAAAAACCAGATAAGAATATCCATTCCTATTAGAAAAAAGAAATAAAATGGTGGGGATTATTTAGCTAAACAATGGAAAAGGAAAGAAAAGCTATATACAGTATACAAATAGGAAAGCCTCCTGTTCCAAATTCACCAACAGGTTGTTTTTTTTTAATGGTGAACCTAAATCTGTGTAATAATAAACTAGAGAATTTTCTAGAGGATTCTTTCAAGCATTTGTGTTAAATGAAAATGAGCCATTTGTGCCTGTTTTCTTAAATAAAGTAATATTTAAACAAAAACAACGCAACTACCTCCTTAAAGGTCTGTAAACAAAAGGCCACTGTTAATCTAATAACCTGCTTCTCTCTCTCTTTTCCTCTCTCCTTGTACTAACAAACTGAACTGAGAAGGTTCCTAATTGCTAAGAGATAAGGTAATTGAGTGGTCTCCAGGGTTCCATTCAGTGTAACAAACTTCAATATAGGTGACAAATGTCGATCCATACCACAGGATTAATATGGTTGTGCTTGGCTTCCTCTTTAGCTATCCATTTGCTCTTTGGGTCTAAGTAACATTTTGATTACTTGGAAAGAACTGATGAAGTTTTGCAGTTAATGAGGCTGTCAGGTAATTTGTCAAATGGAGCTTCCAGGTTTGAAGGGAGGAAAGAAAGAAGCTTATGTGCAAGTTAGCAAAGTCTACTTAACTGCTCTGAATTTAAAAGAAAAGTGCACCTCTTGTATGGCTTCTGTTTTAACATAGTAGCTGGTCCTGAGTTCAGATGCTTCGTGTTAAAGAGCTCCTCAGTGAACCAAGAGGTAATACCGATTATCATTTTCATCCTGTCTAAGCAATTAACTTGTCACCCACTGTACTATCTGCCAGATTGTTGGTAAACTTTTCAAATGACCACAGGAAACCGATAGCATTTCACAGGCTCCTGTGTAGGATCATTGTACAGTAGTGGCCAAAATTGTGGAAACCTTTTGGGAAAAGTGTATTTTCTAAAACTAGCTTTTTTTTTTTAGTAATACCATAAAATTATATATCAATGGGAAGATAATTTAATCAAGAATGTAATGCAATAACTTTTATGAAGGATTTGCTATTAGAATAGGAGTTACAGTATAAAGAAAAGTGAAAAACATAGAAAAAATGAGATATACAAAAATTATCACCATAGAAAAAATGAGATATACAACAATTATCATGTCAGTTAATACTTAGTTGGATAACCTTTAGCATGAATTATGGCCTTATAATGTCTTCCCATGGAGTGAACCAAGTCTTTTAGTTCTGCAGCTGTTATAATGTGAAACCAAGATTGAATGATTGTTTCTATTAACTGGGCTTTATTGTTGGGTCGCTTCTGACTAAAACGTTTCTTTAGTTAGCTCCATAGATTTTCAATTGGTTTAAGGTCTGGGCTATTCCCAGGCCATTCCAGCAGTAGAATATTATTATCTTGAAACTCCCCCCAAAAAAGTGGTGTTATTAGCCATAAAACCTCAAAAATACACTTCTCCCAAAAGGTTTCCACAATTTTGGCTACTACTGTACAGTAGCCTGCTTAAATAAATGTAACTTAGAAATCTTGGAGTGGATTTATATATGAAATATACTCTGAGATCAGAACTGCTATTGAAATTTCTTGAGCCTCCACTTGACATCAGGATGGTAAAATTCAAGGTTTTTGTAAAATAAGCATTACTTCAGCCACAAATTTTGCTTCTGCTCAGCAATTGATCAGAGTGCTTAGTGCTGCAAACATTCCCGTATTCATAAGATATTCAAGTTTGAATGCATCTGCCCTCTACAGCTGCACATTATAAAAATTTGATTCTTTCCAGAATAAAATTAAACAGTGAGAATCACAGATGGCAGTAAGATGGCAGTTTCATGGACAAATTATTGCGATTATTGGGTTTTGCTGTATTTTTCACCTAAAAATACAAGTATGGGATGTTTGTAAGCCTCTCTGTATTTCGTATGTCTAATAATTTTATGAAACATATCAAAATATAAAATACAAATGAAAATAGTGGCAAAATGAGGAAGGGAAAAGTGGAGAGAGAGAGAAGTATTGGGTAAAGGGGGGAAAATAGAGAAAAACATCAACCCTGACTCTTTTTAGCAGAGTAGAATTCAATAATAACATTTTATTTTTATATAAAATATTATTATTCAATCAATAATACTTTTTTTTAACTTTTACATCTCAGGTACATAATTTAAAAAACAGTTTCCAAATAGAAACATCATTGGGTGTATTCTTTTTCAATTATTAGAGAAATTAATTTGGTTCCATCATTTTTTTCAGCCATTCCTCCATTATGGAATTTAAAATATCTTTCCATTTGCTGCTGTCAACATAAACATATGTTGTTCAAGTTCTTTATCCATTAAACCTAAAGGAGAAGTTTCTTGTTTAATTTTTATATTCACTTTCAGAATCTTATGTATGAAAATATGAATCTTATTCTGGTATTTCTTTGCTTTAAATCCTCCAAACACTTGCTGCACTTTATCAAAGGGCCACGTGTCTTTTTGGAGTGTTGAATTACACATGACACATTTGACTGATGGTCAAATGTAGCCATAAATCTCTACTTCAGGTTGAGGATTAGAAAATTGCTAGTTTTATTCATTCAGTTTAAACTACTCATCCAGCTACTCGCCCAGAAATACAGCTTCCTCCCTTGAAACAGATTTATGAATTCTATAAAATAAAGAAAGAAATCCCTATCTCGCTAAAAGGTGGGGAGTGCTAGAAGTATTGAATGGGGTGAAGCCTTCTAGGCAAAAACTCATATTAATCATAGGAAAGAGATGATCGGTCAGACCGAACTTTATTTCAGTCATTGACCAATAATGATAGGTCATTTCTCAATTTTCAAATAAAACCATCAAATGTCTTGCACTTTTCATTTAAAAGTTCTAATAATTTATCATGTGGCCACCTGTCATCAACAAATCCAAAAATAGGAACTGGAACATAATAGTATACTTGCTGAAATGGTATCATTTAACAGGGCAAGATTAAATAGATGTATAATTATGTTTCTTACTAGACTGTACTTTATAGATATATGAAGCAGCTAAACATGAATATATTGTTCCACAACCAATATGACAGACTCTATTTCTCAATCAAAAATGCTGCTTAGGGAGAATTCCTTGATGATATTTTCCTTTCGGAGTTAACTGACAGAACAGTGGCAACTAAGAATGCTGCAGTTCACAGAAGAGGAACATCAGACAGAAGTACAGTATATGAGCGTCATTTACAGTTCTTTTTTAGGGAGTGATCTCATCAAATTCTGTTTTTCTCTAAATTTTAAATTTACAGCCCAGAGAAATTGGCCAGACCAAGATGGAGGCAAACAGTTTAATTTCTGAAATGGAAGAAAGGTCCTTTTCATTTTTCTTTTTCTGGTAAAGGAAAGGCAAATGGCTTGGTAGGCATGGTGTGGTTTGGTGGGCGTGGCAGGGGGAGGACACTGCAAAATCTCCATTCCCACCCCACTCTGGCACCAGCCAGAGGTGGTATTTGCCGGTTCTCTGAACTTCTCAAAATTTCCGCTACCAATTCTCTAGAACCTGTCAGAACCTGCTGGATTTCACCCCTGGTTAGGCAGCCTTAGCCTTTCTAAATCCTCTTTCATTTGAGAGGGCATAAAAAATGGATAAGCTAGAATTTCTTCAGGGAAAATAAAAATTTGTCCTACAGTTTCTGAGTTAGCAGAGCTCACTTTTAGTGCTGATGGTAGATCAAGTACTAGGAAAGCCTCATGTGGTGTTTGTCAGGATTGAATTAGACCAAAGAAAGTCAAGAAGGCTGCAAACCTGTGAGATTATTATTATTATAAGGTTTGAAATCTGAATTGGAAAAATAAAAAATGGCCATTAAATGGAATCAAATAATTTTCATATCTGTTTGCTATAATCAAGTCATTCAGGCTTTTGCAGGTCAGATATAGTGGGCCTAAATTATTGTATAATCTAGGGATAGAGAAGATATTCATGCATATCTCTTGGCCACCTCATGCTGTGTCCATGAGAATTTAACTGAACTCATGTTCTTTGAAAGAAAAATTGAAAATAAGTTATCTTGTATCAAACACTATGAGAACTAATATAAGGGGGGAGGTGACAGTTATGTTTTTAAATCTGACACTAGTATCCCATCTCATGATCACCTCATTAAAAAATAAGATGAGCTCAAGAATTCTCACTCCAAGAAATTTCATGATGATTTTCATTTCTTTTGAAGTAGAAAAATACAAAATAAAAAAATAAAACTTTTCCACCCAGAAGAGTGGATAAATATCCAAAGCTACAGACAGCATTATTTCAGATAGTGGCTATAGTCATAAATATTCAATATTCTGTCTATAGCACTGTCTTTTTATTCCAATGGAATCCAACTCTTCAAGGTTTTAGCACTATCTAGTACTAAAGAGTGATTTCTTTATTTGGGTTTATTTTTTTCCTCAGGATTTTTTCTTTCACTCTCTTAGTATGAAACAGTAGTAGAGTAGTAATTTATAGCAACTTTCCAAACCTGGAACTTCCCGGATCTATGTGGACTATAGTTTCCAGATTTATAATTACTGTTAGTGATCTTTTCTTGATTGTGAGTTTCTTCAGACAGTTGCTTAAAGGCTGGTCACTTTATGACTTGGTTACTGCAATGTGATCTAGAGTCGACCCTGAAGAGCACCCAGAAACTATAGCAGGTTCAAAATGCAGTGGCACAAGGAAGCTATGTCAGTTGCCAATCAGCTTCCAAGTGCAATTCAGAATGTTGGTTATTATCTATAAAGCCCTGTCTGACATAGACCTGGATATCTGAGGGACCACTTACAGGTAGTCCTTGACTTACAACCAGTTGCTTAGCAAACATTCAAAGTTACAATAAACCTTGAAAAAGAGACTTACAACCAGATTCAAAGTTCTGACATCTACCTTCCCCCGGTCATATGACTACATTTGAGTGCTCAGCAACCAGTCCATATTTATGGCCATTTGCAGCATCCTGCAGTCATATGGCTGTGATTTACAAGTGTTTTGCCAAAAACTACTGAATACTTCTTGTTTCCAGCAAGAAACATTCCACAGCAACTACATTTTGCTTAATGTTTGATACAAAAAAAGAGTCATAAAATCAGGTGTGGCCATCTGGTAGCCATCTTTACAATCTTGTCATGACTTATAACCAAAATTGCAGGCACAATTACAGTCATAAGTCAAGGACTACCTGTATTCTAACTGTTTCTGGTACATTCCACTAGAGTGGGTGTCTTCAGGTTTCTTCTATTAAATATCGTCATCCTGTATTGTCATCCAAAGAAGTGTGCCTTCTCTGTGATAGCCCCCACACTCCAGAGTTAAGAGCAGGGACCCCAAAAACCTATTAAAATGTAGCTTTCATTCCAGGTCTGTAGTTAATATGTTGTTGCATTTTTGGCAGCCATGCTTGGTTTGATTTGTATCACTTTTAAATCATTTCTGACTGAGCTGTCTGTGTCATTTTATGTTTTATCTGTTTTATGTATTCTTTGCATGACTAAAGTCAATAGCAATTGGGAGGTTAAATACATTTTAGTCATCATCTTCCTCATCAGGACCAACTGATCTGGAATTCTGTGCATTGAGGTTCTGACTACATTTGGAGCCCCTGGATGGGAATGCTGGCCTATTTTATCACACAGAATTGTTGTGGAAATAAAACTGAGAAAGGTCATTTACAGGGATGTTAGGACATAAATGCAGTTAATAATGAATGACATATTTTTCCTCCCTGACGCATTTGCAGTTGCAGCTGCAGATATTTGTAATCTATCTTCCTTATGTGCTGTTATTGATTGTAAAAGCCACCATTTAGATTAAATTTAACATTATCTAACTGGCTAAGACAAATGTAAGATTACTGACTTTGTGACTAATTGTAGTGTAATTTTATTTATTTGCAATTATACTTGGAATCACCAATAATATGTGTAATGTGTTTCTCCATGACTGGCTGTTTATGATGCAATTATTCTAGATTGTTCTAGTAGCCAATTAAGTAAGCAATAAACATAAAATTTAGTTTGGCAAAAGAGAGTATCTAATACTCTCTTCATTAGACCTGCTATTACATTAGAAAAAGTCCATTGTTTCCAATAGATAATCTAGGTTCTATATTAGTCTTGAACCTAATATAGATTCCACTGGACTTCTTTATATAAGTACAAATAACATGTACATACAGTATGCAACTGTAGTTCACAAAATATTATTGGATTCACTTTTGATAGGACATCAAATAAAAAGACTGAGAGGTACAGTCTGGTAGCCTGTGAATCAATAGTATCCACAGGATAAAAACAAAATATCAAAATGGCAATCATGACTGCACAGTTAAAGCCTGACATTCTTGCACGTGTGTTAACTTCACACATAGGTACACTAGGAGTGTGGCTTCAATTGCAGTCATGGCTGTCATCTTGAATTTTGTTTTGGGTTTTTTTTTTAACTCCTCACCCTGCTGCTATGTGTTGTCCATTATCATACTAAACAAATCAGTGTTATAAAAAGCAGCTTTTTTCTGTTCTTAGAGAGAGATAGCAGCTCAAATTGGCACCCAGTGAAGAGTTCACATTTTAGTTTAGCATTATTAGAACTAGGCAGCAATTCTTGAGAAAGTCACCATATTCAATAAAGAGATAAAGAATTGCTCCCAACGAATGGCCTTTAGATTGCTGCTGCCCAGATATGCTAACACTGATTTATTTACTGCAGTCATTCCTCATACGCAAAGAACGAAATCATACACACAGATACACAGAAGCCACAATAAGGCTATTATCCCATAAATCTTAAAATTGTCATAATCCGACACTATTTAGTTAAAGCTTGATTTATCAGATTTCCTGATCTATGTCTCCTACTGGGAGTTATTTAACTACAATTTTATAGAAATAGTGTCATACAGAATTTGGTCAGCCTATGTAATCAGAAAATGTATCTATCAGTGTCAGTACAACCCATTCTTCACAATGGGCATGATTTTAAAAGGAAGGAATTCTGTCGTAAAGGGATGATACAAAAGCATTTTCGCTTCCAACAGCAAGTCATTAAATCTCGCATTATTGCATTATTTCAGCTACATTAAATTAATTAATTAATTATTCAATTAATAGGCAACTGGGGGCGCAGCAGACTAAAGCGCTGTTATTAACATCAGCTGCCTGCAATTACTGCAAGTTCAAATCTCACCAGGCTCAAGGTTGACTCAACCTTCCATCCTTTCTAAGGTAGGTAAAATGAGGACCCAGATTGTGGGGGCAATAAGCTGACTTTGTATAAATATACAAAAGTATGAAGGCTATTGCTTAACGCATTGTAAGCTGCCCTAAGTCTCCGGAGAAGGGCGGCATATAAATAAATAATAAAAAAAAAACCTGAGATAAAACTGAGAAGGAAAGAAGGAATTCCAGACAATTATTCCAATTTGTCTGAAAATTAAGATCTCACATTTGTTCTGGTATGAACTCTGGAATTCCATACAGCTTCTAACTGATATCTCATTCTATTACTTACGATATTCAAAAGCAAAAAAAAAAAATGAGTTGGATTTTTTTCTTTTTGAAAGGCTGAAGAAAGTGTATTGTGGATAAAACACTGCCTACTTGAAGCAGACTCAAATGAAGTGCAAATCTCATGATAACCTTAAACCTACACAAAGATTTCATATCTGTAAGTAAAGAAAAAGAAAAAGAAACTAGTACATAGAAGCACACAAATCCTTAAAAATATCCCAGTGCTCATCAATAAAACATCCCAAGATTGCCTTTGCTAGATCACCTAAATGGAATTGTACCTCACAGAAATTTCTGTTCAAACCTGTAGACTGGATAATATATTATTGTAACTTTCTTTATCACCATGATAAAACTCTGCACCATACTTTTTCTGAATGAAAAACAGATGAGCACTGACAACAACCTCTTTTGTCCTCTTTTTCTTCATTATTATTCTCTCCTTTTTCATTAGAGATAAAGTTCCCAAGCAGATAAAGAACAGAATATAACTCCAGTGATTGGAACTGACTTGAAACACCAATATTTTTAAATAAATATGCATCGTAAATTCAGTTTGCTTTCCCCCCCTCCCCCACTGGGGAACTTTTAACTTTTAGCTATTATTTGGATTCATATTTCTACAGTCGTAAACCTGGAATGGAAAGAAACAGAGAAGAACATTTTCAATTCACACCATGGCTGTCTGACAGGAAAAACTTTCCCTTTTCTAAATTCATTGTGAAGTTATTTTTAAAAAATTAAATTATGGGCAAAGTTTTGAAGTTGTTGACATGGGAGCTGATACCTCTTTTAAAATGCTGTTAACTAGCCATAGTCTGTAAAGTTAGCTTGAAACTGGACAGTAAGTTTGAAGCTGAGATTAAAATGTTCTGATTTTACCTACTTTTCTGTAAATAAGTGTGGAAATTGTGCAAAAGTGGCAATGGGAAAGGCAGGGAAGCAGAAGAAAAAGTAGGTTTAGAACTTCTATAGAAATACTGTTAATTTTTAAATATATTTTTGTTAAGGATTTTAATTATAATAGTGAAATCTAACACAAACTAAACTTAAAGAAAAGCGTAGAAGTCTAAAGTTCTTTATTCTAGAATAAAAAGTACAAGAAAAAAGGTGTCTATGGAGTCATCCATGTCAATTGTTTCAAAGGTGGGGTTTTTTTTCTTCAGAAGGCACCTGGACTATTTTTTTCCTTGAGGAAGAAGAAGGAAAAACATTTCTCTTCTCATCCAAGGAGCTTCATTAATTCTGATGGCAAGAGAGTGGGAAAGGAAAAAGAAAAAATAGTGGAAGACTATACTAAAGAAAGAGAAAAGAAATATATAAAGAAGAGACTGCCAACTTTCGTCACAACAAATATAAACAAAATTAGTGACTCTTTAGCCTCTGTAAGGTTACAAACATTTATCTCTTCATTCGATATCCCACCTCTTTATTTATAAACATATCCATACATCATCTATTCTGGCTTGGTGTCAGCAAAAAATCCATAAAGAGTTGTCAGAAGTAACAACATATCTTGTTTTAACCTTGATCAAATAAATCAACTTCATGTATTTTTTATTTTATTTTTAACAGTCTTAATCTTTAGTCCATTCCAATAGGATTTGATTTCTCTTGATTTCTTTTTTGTTCCATTTGCAAAGAGTTCCTCAAAGCTTTAACAAGCTTCTTTTGTAAACCCAATTGGAAGAAATTATTCAGACCATTATTTGTTTGTTTAATACAATGCCCATCTTGGCCGTTAGATGACTTTTAGTTTGTCATTTATATTTCTCTTTTAAATTTGAAAAACTCAGCCAGTTTCTTTTGTAGATCCAGCAAAACATCTTTAGGCATACTTTAGATATAAATATTAATGAAGACTGAAGCTTTTAAAAAAAAAAGATATTATGGACAAACCAATCAATAATCAATTTGGCGTGCTATCCCTTCACATGGTGATTACAGGGAGAATTTTACATGCCAAGCACTGGAAAGAAAAAGAGATGCTGACCATCGAAGAATGGATTTTAAAACTGACTGAATTAGCAGAGATGGTGAAATTAACTGCTTTGATTAGAGATAATGGACTAGATAGCTTTATAATAAACTGGAAACTGTGGACTTCCTATATGTTAAATACAATAACAGTTCAATTGCTGCTTTTTCTTTTGGCCCAAAGATAGTTAATGAGCAATTTCCAAAAGTGATTAGAAAATTAGCTTTATTATTTGCTGTTCTAGTTCCTTTAAAAGTCTCCACCATCTAACAAAATGGCTAATCCCATTGTCTCTTGATGCTCAAACCCATGAAAAGCAATTTATCCTGTGGTCTTCTCGTGAAGAGCAGCCATCTGGAGCACATGTGGGTGGTCTCCCATCCCCTTCTTATCCAAAGACATTCCAAGGAACCAGTCTAGACAACAGTTCCTTGTTCTTTCCTATGGTCATTGATTCTACTTTCACAGAACCATTTTTAGTTCACTATACCTCCCCCAAAAGTCCACTAGAAATTGTGTTAATCTGGCAAAGATGGTGTTGTGATGGTGTGGGAATATAGGGAGAAATTTCTGGGGTTTTGAAGTTATCCCACTGTTATGAAATTGACCCAAGGCACAATTGGTTTCTCTGCATTCATTGTAGGGATGCTCAACATTTCTGAGCTTTGTATTATGTGATAATTTTAGTAGTCCCTTTAGAAGCTTCTTGGACCACTGGAAAGTTTTATAACAATAGCAATAGCACTTAGACTTTATATAACGCTTCATAGTGCTTTACAGCCCTCTCTAAGTGGTTCACAGAGTCAGCATATTGCCCTGAACAATCTGGGTTCCCATTTTACCAAACCTGGAAGAATGGAAGGCTGAATCAATCTTGACCCAGTCAAGATTAAACTCCTGGCAGTGGGCAGAGTTAGCCTGCAATACTACATTATAACCACTGCACCACCATTAACTTGAGCTAAAAGAAAGAGCAGCAATTGATTCTAACAATGTTTCAAACTATCCAAAATCTGCATGAAGTGCTATGACAAATCATGTTCAAGCTGTAGTCATATTATAAACCCACCTCATTTACTTCTCCAGTTTTTTGCAATCTGTAGCCTCTAAACCTGCTGCAAAATTTCCTTCATTTTTTCTATCTGTTCTCCTAATTATTCAGTGATCTCATCAATCTTTGATCTTTCAACTATGCATTTCCCATCACTTTGTCTCATTGCCATGTTGCTCCAGTCCTAATTTGGATATCAACTACTCCCACAAAGGATCACCTGTTACATAATCAATACATGCTTTATCCTAAACGTCATTAAATTGTCTTCTTCTAATTTCTCTTGTCTGAATTTTCTACCAAAATTGACTATAAAGCATAAATCAATATTTTGATTTCCAGGAATCTGTCTTTTTTTTTTAATCTCTTACCAGTATATATTTTTTCCTCTTGTCAATTTTATCTTCCAAACATTGAAACCAGAGGGGAAAAGGAAAGCAGCTAATGTTGAGTATTTTTCAAGCTCTTGATTAGGATGAACAATTAAATTCATCAGGGGAAAAGATAAAAAGGGACATATACTTGCACAAGAATTACTCCTGCTAAATAATGTGACTAGAAGTGACCTTGAAAGCAGCAATAGATAATTAAATATAAACACAACTTGCCAAAATGAGTATGCTAGATGTGACCAGATAATGTTGAGCATTCACTTTAATATATTTAAAAAGTAAGGATGCCCTAGCTTTTAAACATAGAGGATAATGTTTTTAAACATTTTCATTGTACTATTTATTTACATGTAGTGTAGCTTCATGGAACTGATTTTATCCTATCCTTTCAAATCCCCCTCTTCCGTCCTTCCTTCCTTCCTTCCTTCCTTCCTTCCTTCCTTCCTTCCTTCCTTTTTCTTTTCTTTTCTTTTCTTTTTTTTTGTCTATCTTGATGTATTCCTTCAACTATTGACATTTCTATGAAATACTTTGCTTTGGGGAAAGCTGGGAATCTCGGAGATTGAGATTTTGTGAACTACAGCAAAATAGGGAAACAATATGTCTTATTAGAGGTTTATCTAGATTCAGGAAACTTACATTTGTAAAAGTATTCTGAGTATTAGAAAAAGAAAAAATACTGTTTTGATGAATTATAAGATATAATTTTTACTAAAACTCTTTTTTAAAAGAAGATTAAAAAAAACTAATATAAAGAAGGAAGAAAAGAAAAACAAAGAAATCCAAGAGAAAGCAAAAAGTGAAAGAAAAGAAGAAAAAATTAAATATAGAAAAGGGAAAAAAAAGATACTACGAAGTGGCTTTCAATAGTCTTTCAAGCAGTTGTCAGTACGTATTTCTTTCTATGTGTGATGAAATGCCTAACAGACCTTAGAAACACAGAGGAGGAAGTAAAACAGGCAAGGAAGGAAACAGGGCATTATTAAAGCAGTTCTTGAGATCAAGGAGGAAGCAAACAGGAGAGGGTAATTTCTTGCTCAGTATTATTTGCAATTTGGGTAAAGGTCTCTGGTCTTAGCTGGCACTTTTCCACATCCTTCTATGACAGGGATGTCAAACTCGCGACGACATGTTGTCGTCATGTGATATATCGCAACTTTTTCCCCCTTCGCTAAACTGGGGGTGAGGGTGGCCAGAGTGTTTCACATCCGGCCCGTGGGCAGCGAGTTTGACACCCCTGTTCTATGAGGAGGAATTGAAATTGCGTCTGTTTCAACAGATGGGTGAAGAATTATCTTCCAGAGTTTATAATCTTCAAAGAGAAACACAGACTTTCAAGATAGGGGTGAGGAAAAACAATTCCATTCCAAAGCAGATCTGAAATTATAAAATCTCATTATATACAGGTATTATACAGGCTTATTCTTTAAAACTATGATTGATTTAATTACATGAAATGGATATGCAGTAGTAAACAAATACATGCAGTGATACACAATGCCAGATAATTGTAACTTGTATTGTAAATTGTAATTGTATGGATATATCTCTTGGCTACCTCCAGGCTCTCTCACTTCCTTATTTTGTAACTTGGGTCCACAATATGTTCTTCAGTTTCCAGATGTGCTCACCAGCCAAAGAAGCTCAAGACCTCCATCATATAATGGAAACCTTCAGTTTCTATGGTGCTCTGCATAAATATTGTGGAAAACATTGGAAAACCAGGATCTTTAGTTATGTTGGAAGTTTCCATGGGCAGAGAAAACTTGAATATTATCATCTGCAAGCTGCTCCTTTAACATCTAAAGAGTTACATTAGAATATAACAACAACAACAAATATTCTTTACCATTCTGTTTCTCTAGTGAAAGTGTCAATGTTCCATAAGATTTGCTTCTACATTTGCTGTTTCCTTTTGAGTGGATCATTTAGTTATTATTGACCACGTACATATATTATTGAAAATACAGATGGTGGTGCATTTAAAACACTGCATTCCAGTGTTATGCCCTCCTGTTTATAGCAGTCTTTCTGATTTTCAAAGAAATTTTGCTGCCAGCCTCTTTAGTACAGTTTGGCAAGCTCTACTTATCAGTCTAACAGGATGAGAAGTTCATTAGACATTTGGATATATGCAATAGTGGATTTCAAAACCCAGCGCTACCGGTTTGCTATGGATTGTGCATGCTTGCTTTGTGAGCGCACGGCACTTCTGTGCATGCACAGAAGTTTCTGTGCATGCACAGATCATTTCTGATGACATCTGGGCAGGTGGGCAGAGCCTCCCACCACCACCACTACTGGTTTGCCTGAACTGGGGCAAACTGGGGGCAACCCACCACTGGATATATGATTGGCAGTGACCCACCTTACAGGATCCAATACACCTATTGGATTCTAATAGAGATGACTTTGATCTTGACTTAGGGTCTCTTCCTGATTTCAAGATTGAGAACATGCTTCCTTTGTTCTGTCATATTTATTATGAAGTCAGAATCTAAAACTGTATAGTTGTCATGTTCTGAGAAAGCAACAAATGGCTATAGCTATTGTCCGTTAATTATTGTCCCTCATGAGTGAAGATATTGGAACAAATTTCATGATTAAAAGATACTAAAATCTTCATCATCTCTTGGCAAATTCTATTAATTATTTTAGGAAATGTTAAGTTTTCTGAGTATAAAAATGATGACTCTCATCTGCTTTGGGTGGGTTATGGAATAAAAATACTTTCTGTTAAAAATGTCTGTAAATTGTGTGTGTGTGTGTGTGTGTGTGTGTGTGTGTGAGAGAGAGAGAGAGAGAGAGAGAGAGAGAGAGAGAGCTTAAGCATATGCTTAAGCAACTGTTATAAAGTGACAAATAAAGTATTGGGGTGATTTGTTTCCCTTTCTTTTATATGATGCTTGCATATTTATTTGACAAATTGTATGCACCTGTATTTTTCAGAGTATAATACACTCCAGAGTATAAGACACACCTTATTTTGGGGGGAGAAAAATAAGGAAAAAAAATCTGCTTGAGAGGCTCTCCATTTGGGAGGCTGCATTTGTAGCCTCCAAAAGCTCCAAAAGGGTAGGGGCCAGTGGGTGGGCAGGGCTACATTCGGTGTATAAGACACACCCAAATTTTCACTCACTTTTAGGGGGGGAAGTGTGTCTTATACTCCGAAAAATACGGTATCTCGTATTCATGATAAAAAAAACCAAAAACCCCTGAATTTTCAGATGGCAAAAGATGGCAAAAACTAAGGAAAGAAACGAAAGAAAAACAATTTAAATTTATGTATTGTGTTCTTCTACCTATAACTGCAGCCAAAATAGATCAAGAGTGACGGATGCAAAACTTTTAGCAAACAGAGTGGTAGAAGCAGAAATTTCTAAACTTCCAGCATTTAACGAGTAAGCACAAGTGGTACATCCTTTTAGAAACCAAAGATAATGTCACAGCATAATTTTTGCTGCTGTGGAAGCTATGACGCATTGCTATGTGATGGTCTAACAAACATAGTAATTGAAGACACCTGAAAAAGTGATTTTTTTAATTGGAAGCTAGAACTGCCATTCATAAAATTGCATCTTCTTCTCTTTTTCCTTAACTTATAGGGGGCCTTGTAAGTATGTACAGTATATTGTGGGCCTTTGAGAACAAAATTTCAAGACATGGCGTTACATTCTTCCAGATTTCAAAGAGGCAAATGTAGAGATCTGTTCACTATTCAATTATTTTGATTAGAATCTTTCTTCCAATAATTAGTAGATTTCTCTGAGGGTGTTAAACATATAAACAAAAGGGAAATATACTCTTCACATGCTTAGATTCAGATTTCAGAAAAACTATAATTTGATCCATATGGAAAGAAAAACAAACATCTGACTGATTTTAACATTTGCATAAAATATAAATACACAGGCATACCTTTTGGATTATCTTCATGATATATATAATGAATCATATCACTAATGGTAAAAATCTGATTGTTTATATGGATGACTTACTAACTTATTTATATTTATTTATTTGTCAAATATATATAAGATAACAGATATAAGAATAAACATGATTATGAATACAGGATAAGGATACAAATAAATGGGGACAGGGACAGTAGGCACATTGGTGCACTTATGCACCCCCCTTAGAAATGCACCCCCTCTTAGGAATGGGGTGAAGTCAACAGTAGACAGTCTAAGGTTAAAGTTTTGGGGGTTTGGGGAAGAAACCACAGAGTCAGGTTGTGCATTCCAGGCATTGACCACTCTGTTGCTGAAGTCAGATTTTCTGCAATCGAGTTTGGAGTGGTTTACCTTGAGTTTGTATCTATTGTGTGCTCGTGTATTATTGCACTTGAAGCTGAAGTAGTCATTGACAGTTAGGATGTTGTAGCAGATAATTTTGTGTACTATGCTTAGGTCAGACCGAAGGCAGAGTAGTTCTAAATTGTCTAATCCCAAAATTTCAAGCCTGGTGGCATAAGGTATTCTGTTGTGAGCAGAGGAGTTATTCCTCTTATATTATTCTGAGGATCCAATTGCTCACATGGAACAGGTTCAGACTGTTTTGCAACTTTATCAATACAAGCTATAAGGAAGGTACATTTGATTTATTTCTTTTGGATATTTAGGCTACTACATTTTTCCCAAGGTTATCAAGAAGGTTCTTACTAAAGAAGAATCCATTTTGTTGCACCCCAGGTTTGTCATTCTCTACTCCCTCCCCCACCTCTATGTCTCAAGGACATTCAATATTTTCTGGGATTTGCAAGCTTTCTTCCTTGCACAAAGGCTGTCATCCAATTTACCAAGAAAGGAGTTCTTTTGAAGTATGGTTCTGATGCTCAACAGGCTTTTTCTTATTCAGACAGACATTTGTTTCACAGACCCTCCCCCACCCCCACCCACCAGATCCCTCATACTCCTTTGCTATTCAAATGAATACATTTAATTTTACATTAGGAACTGCTGTCTTACAGATAGTTAAGCATTTGGGAAATAGCTTATTGCTCTTTCCTGTTTTTTTCATGACAACTCCTGCCAGCTGAAAAGAACTATGATGTTTTTAACAAGATGCTAGTGATCAGAGACACATTTCAATATTAGCACCCTCTCCAAAGGAGCTTTGATTCCTGTCAACATTTGAATAGACTACAAGAATTTGTACACCTACATATTTCTCGCAAGTTCACACAGTACCATTTCAGGTAGATACTTTTTTCTTTTCATTTTAACTTTCATATTGCCTACATTCATAATTCAAAGTATAAGCAGGCTGATACCCTATTATACTTTCCTCATATGTTGCCTACTACAATTTACCTTCACCTCCTATGGCCTAAAAACTTTATGCTTGCCAATCCCACAATACAATATTTGAAACTCCCTACACTGGGAGACATATTCGTCCTCTCACATAGTAAATTTGGACCTAACAGTCTTCTTCTCCTCCACCACCACCTCTCCTCCTCCTCCTCCTCCTCCTCCTCCTCCTCCTCCTCCTCCTCCTCTTCTCCATGTCAGCATTTCAAGCCTTAAACAACCCTGAATGTACATTAAAATTCACCAAGGCATACATTTTCCAGCATATTAAGAAGTAGTTTACATCTCAAAAACACATAAATTAGAAAAAAGTGTGCATGAACATTTTTACTGTTGAAAAATACCTATGTGTAATCTAGGAAGAGGACATGTGTGAAATTGTATATTTGGAAAAAAATGTTAACAAAAAGTCAGATGAATAATTATGGAGGCTTCTTGCACCATACATATGAGGTCAAACAGAACATGCATTTCTATTTGGTAAAACCAACATTTAAGTAAAAATGAAAATAACTCAATCACCCCTTATTACTTTTTCCCTAGCAGGTATATTAGATAGCTTTTGAAACTGAGAATTAGAAATGGCATTTCAGTTGTGCCTTGGACATTTCAAGGAGAGAACATTGTCTTCAAACAAATAATGACTAGAAATTCCTTATTATCAGAAAAAGAAAGTTTCCATGTAGGAGGAACATGTTCCAAGATATAAATCACTATCATTGGTCTTGCCAGGTATGTAATGAGTTTAGAGAAGAAATGCTTTACACCTGAGTTTTTTTAAAAGCATCTTTTACTACAGTCAACAACAATGTAATCTATTTGACTTAGAAGCAATTACTGAAAACTATTTAGTTGACATTATACATATTTGCTCTGTAGATTCAAAGGCAACTAAAAAGCTGGAGCTTCATGTTTTAGCTGCCACTTGTTTTTAATTGTGGACTGGATTCATTTTATTGCTGTGGTTTCTAAAGTGTGAAGCAGGCAGAATGCCTTAATGAGTTTGGACACTTGCCAGGAAGACACAAAATTCTCAGTAATCCTTCTCTGTGTATTTCTTTCTTGCGTCAGACTCATTCATGAAGTTAGCAAATAAAGTAAGGATTGCTAGAGAATGCACAATGGTCCTAATGTAACACAGTAAATCAATCTTAATGTTATTAAGCCGGGCCTGAACTGTTGGATAACATACCTCAAAAAACAACTTAACTCTATAATGTGCCTGGAGATGTCTCTCTTGATACCATCCATGCTCACTTCCCTACCTGACATTTAATTAACTTTTTTTTTAATCATGGTAAACTATAATGGAGAGAGGCATGGTACAAAGCAAAGTGTAAGTCTATAGCATCATTTTGCATTGCAAGCATGCAGTCAGGCTCAGCGGACGCCCCATGGGCCTTATTAGAAAAGAAGAATGATGAATGACTCTAGTACGCTTATTTATTTCTTTATTTGTTTACTGTAGAGTCTTTGCAGATTTATCCCACTTGTTCTATCTAAGCATATAGAAGGGGAGGGGTGGGTCTCTTCTAATTTCATCCTCAAAACAGTATACTTTGAAGTAAGAGAATGATTGACTTGAATACCCCAGTGAGCTTTGTGGTTGCAAGGGGACAATAAAACCTGGATTTTCCCATTCCAGAGCCTAGTTTCCACTATATTAGATTGCTATAACAAAACATCCTGGGGTAGGAGGGATGTCCTGAAACAATCTCTCCAATGTTCCTTCCAATTGTCTGTGCATGTTTGCACGTGTGTGCACTTGTTTGTGTGAGTGTGTGTGTGTGTGCATGAGAGAGAGGGAGGGAGGGAGGGAGGGAGGGAAGAGAGGGAGAGAGTGAGAGAGATTGGCCAAGTGATGACAGTCATTTTGCCAATTGGCATGCAACTCATAATAGCTGTTTTGTAATAATACTACAATATTTCTGGAGCATTACCTCTGCTGTATAATTCATAAGATCAAGCAAAAGAGAACATTTTAAAACTAGAAAGACAAAATGGTTGAAAACTATGTTATTCACATCTATGTTACGAAAATCCAATTTGACTTCCAGCAAAACCTTCTTTGACCCTGTAGGTCTTCAGACCTAAAAACAAAACCAAATCAATAGAAGCTTTCCTTACCAAGCTGTCCATTTACTGTCTTCAGTACAGTCACACTGATTTGTCAAATTTGGGGGACTTAACTCCAACATCTGTTCATGCTTTATAGCACGTTCTAAAATGCCTGAGAACCAGATAGCTTTAAGTCTTCACTTGTCAGCATTAATCAAGCATAAAAGCAAGTGACAAGCAGATTTTGCTGGTTTAATGAATAATTCCAGCTCATTTGGTCCATCTCATTCAAACTATTATAATCGAATAGGAACTGACTACTGACTGTCCCAGCTCATCTTTGTCAATATATCTAAATACAGGTCAGTGCAGGTAATCAAATTTAGAGTGTTGCTGAGCCTTTCTTATATCTATGGATGCATGCATTATATATTTTGCTTCACATTTTGCACTTGTCATTATTGTGAAGCAGCTCTGTTGGACAACAAACCTTTCATCTCTACTGGCTATGCATAAAAGCAGTCCTTTTGTCATTTTTATGCTACCTTCAGTGAACATCAGATCACAGGAGGAGATGCATTCAACAATAAACTATGTAATAAGCAAAACCATATCAGTGTAGTTTGAAATGGCCTTCCAAGTGATCCTTTTCAATGTATTTATTTCCTGGAAGTTAAAAATTAGAAATTATTATCACATGCCTTTTGAAGCTATAGAGATATAAGACCCCAAGTCTTGCAAATGCTACATATTTACAAACAAACAGGAACCACAGCTCAAGAATAGGAAGTAAAAAAATATATAATCTTTGCCATAGGATTTAATTAATCAACAGAAAGGCACTTAATATTATCAATCTTTCCCAACATAGAGATTATTGTCCCTGAAAATTAAATACATTGAATAACTCAAGAAGGAGGAATTAGGAGTTGACATTTCTCAATATGGCATATTTAATAAAATGAAGCAGAAGCAGCCTTGGAGGTTGGTTATTATTTTTTTCCAGAACAACAAATGTTTATTGCCACTATAAATTATCTGAATAGAATATACAGGCTCAAAAAATTACTTGGACATAATTAGGCCATCTTTGTGGCTAAACATGCTTACGTTTTGAGTGATTTACATGAAAAGTGAGAAATGGGAGGTACAAAAGTCAAATGGTCCCAGGCTTTATCTTCCTGCAGTTAATACAGGTAATCCTCGACTTACAACAGTTCATTTACTAACTGTTTGAAGTTACAATGGCGCTGAAGTGATTTATGACTATTTTTCACACTTTTCACACAACCGTTGCAGTATCCCCATGGTCACATGATCAAAATTCAGATGCTTGGCAGTTGATTCACATTTATGACCTGGGGTGATGTCCTGGGGTCATACGATCATCTTTTGTGACCTTCTGACAAGCAAAGTCAATGGCAAAGCCATATTAATTGAGTGTAATTATACACTTAACAATTGTATTGACAATTTAACAACTGCAGTGATTCACTTAACAAGAGTGGCAAGAAATGTTGTAAAATGGGGTGAAATTAACTTAAACTGTCTTGCTTAGTAATAGAAATTTGGGGCTCAATTGTGGTCGTAAGTCAAGGACTACCTGTACTTCTAAGTCAAGGGAAAGCAGCCTGAGTTCTGAGTAATGTATTTGATGTGTGAGTCTCTGGAGTAACTACTTGAACACAATTGCTAAAAATGAATTAGTGTAGTCTTCTCCCATTTTGATGTGGAAGCACTGAGAAATGATTATATAAGCTTAACCATTAGATAAAGATGTTCCTCAAAGTTAAATTAAAAGGACTCAAAAAATATCTGTTTGCCTGCTCTATATCATACACCATCATACACACATACACAGAGGCCCCTGAACATAAGGCCTGTGGGAGGAAGCTGAGGTCTACTTTGACAAACAATTTCATGTGTGAGGAAAAGATGCAAAAAGGCAAAATGATTTGCCCAGTGGAGTATATTAATTGACTCCAACCTTTCCATTGTCGCCTCATATCCATCCCTTGCAAAAGCAGGAAGAGGCTTTTGCATATTTGCTATGTAAGTGCTTCAGCCTCCTCCAGGTTATCTTCAGATCTCCTCTTAGCATCTAGCTTTCAGCTTTTGCAAGTATTGAAGAAGCAGCAAGGAGGGGTTAGGATGCCAAACAAAGCATTGCAACATGACCACTGCTCTGAGAATGAAGGTACACCATGCTCTGTGAAGCAGCTTCAAGTGGAGACTTCACTTGGGCTTTAAATCAAAACAGCTTTCAGAAGATCTTCAAACTGTACTGGATAGCCCCAAAATATGCTCTATCAAATGGCTGCCCACTCCTGATTTGTATAATAGCAAGAGAAAGTGTAGCCTTTTAGGTCCTGAGGTGTAATTTGCTACACTTCCATCCAATTGTGAATGATGTTTGAGGTGTAGCTGAATAATATCTGAGAACCATAGGCTCAGTATTCCTAGAAAGAATACTCTCTAGTATTTCTTTCTAGGAAGTGGTCTGGAAGATGGATAAACTGCCTGGATGAATGGATGAACACACAAAATGTATTCATGCCATGGTAAACACTTTACTCCTCTTCATAGTTTCTTTCACATATGCACCAGTGGTGGGATTCAAAAATTTTTACTACCGGTTCTGTGGGCGTGGCTTGGTGGGCGTGGTGTGGTGGGCGTGGTGTGGTTTGGTGGGCATGGCTTGGCTTGGCAGGCATGGCAGGGGAAGGTTACTGCAAAATCTCCATTCCCTCCTGATCAGCTGGGACTCAGGAGGCAGAGAATAGATAGGGGCGGGGCCAGTCAGAGGTAGTATTTACCGGTTCTCTGAACTACTCAAACTTTCTGCTACCTGTTCTCCAGAACCTGCTGAATACCACCTCTGGTCAGAACCTGCTGAATACCACCTCTGATATGCACATGTAAAGGCCACATGTAAAGGAGTGTAGAGATATCCTCTGTGTTAGAGAAAGAATAAACAACCTTGTTTCATTCTAGAGATTAATCAAGCTTTTTTTCCCCAAGCATCAATTCAAACAGCACAGAAATTGCTGCCTAATTACTTCTTAAAAGTCAGAATTATTATGGTTGTTGTGGATTTTAAATGCTGATGTTGATTCTTGTCTTTATCTCTTAGCATTTTACTGATCTCAGATTGAAATATTCTGCTTTCTATATATACTGTCTTGATGGTGATCGTGGGCTAAGCGTGACATCACATTGTCCTGCTTTGCACCCTTGGTAAGGCATTTCTTTCAGTAATAATGATGATGATGACTGAAATCTTACCATGAATATACGCAGGGAAGCTGTCAAGACATCTCTTCCCTTCTTTGCTCCATCTCCAGGCAACTGCTCAGGAATGACAAGACTGACTAAACAAAACTGTACAGCCCATGAATATGTTTTGCCACATAAATCTGATTAAGGCACTCTGGAAGAGAGAAGGAGAGAGAGAGATGACAGTTTTGACATTAAGAGGCGAAGATGGCTTAATCTCCATCTGTGTTACAGTCTTGATGCTTTTCTGTTACTCCAAGAATTCCATATCACCTGAAACATTCATTCTTTCAGGATTGCTATTCTAAAGAGTCAGGAAGCTTTCATAAAATGATACTGTATTGCATTCAGTAGTAGAGACAATTTATATTCACCCAAGAGGGCACATTTAGTTTCTCCAATTCTATTACTGTAAAGTTCTCTGTATGGCTCTGAGCAACCTTCAGTTTCCACAAGAAGCTTTTTAAAGGACATTTAAATATCCAATTAAGCATTATAGGCTGGAAATGTGGCAAATATGCAAGCCAAAGCACCCCCATATCCCTAGTTGGTAGCTGTGGAACCCCCAAATTAAATTCATTTAAAAAAGAATGACCCAAATCTCATAAGGTCATCAAAGTGAAACAGAGTTTAATATTCTCATGTGAGATCTTACAAGTAAGATGTGATTTTATCCATTTAATTTTTAATTTTGTTTCTTTTGTAACTGGCTTCTGAAAAGATTGCCATTTCCTGATCTAAATACATGGAATGAATTTATCACTCTTAGCATGAAAGAAATAGAATGAAATTCAATATATAAAGTGAAAACCTAGGTGGAAACCAGAATAAACCTTGATGAATTACTACAATGAAGCAGTCTTCAGATTTTGAAGGTTTTTTTAAAGGTAAAGTATAGTTGAATATATTGTTTGCTTGTTTTTATCAATACATGACCAATGGGTATTGTCATTTTTTAATAGTTAATTTTGAAAAAAATAAACCCTTACTATATTAAATACTTTGGGCAGTTTTATTCCAATGAGGTCTCTATTAAATAAGAGATTTGATTAAGCTGATTAGGCTGCTAATGGCCTGGATCTTGACAGTCTGATATGATCTATGTATATTTCTCAGATTGTTATAAAATAGCACACTAAATCTCTTATCAGCTGTCAAAGATCATACAAATTCTAGGTCATGTCAACTCAGTAACACACCCAAATAGAGATCCCGTTTGTTTATTGGTTAAAGCATCAAGCTAGAAACCAGGAGATTGTGAGTTCTAGTCCTGCCTTAGGAATGATGTCAGCTGGAAGGCCTTGGACTCTTAGCCCTAAGAAGAAGGCAATGGCAAGTCACTTCCAAAAATCTTGCCAAGGAAATTACAAGAACCAGTCTAGGTAGATACTAAGGGTCAATACTGACTTGATGGCAACAAAACACAAATAAACATTTTCCCAGATAATGTAAATATGATAAACTCCTTTACTGGCTGAAATACATCCATTATTTAGTAGGGATTTGAACCTGACTTCTATAGTCCAAGTTTGTCATGTACACTAAAATTGGTTTTATCAGAAATATTGGTCTTACCAAAGATCATTGTGTTTGGAACAGGTGATGATCAGTAAAGGATACTATTTTATTTTTGAAACTAGAGTTGTAATGTTAGCATGCACACCACATGCCTGAGTGTAGCTTCCCAGCTTTTGTTGAGAAAAAAGTCTGAAAAGGCAAAGTGGTTTATTTGATCTTGCACCTGTATGCCAGATGGAATTGCTTTGAAAACAACATTGAGCTCCCATCTGAAGGAGAGGAAGAAAAGGGGGAAGACCTGAAAAGTTCTCCTTCTCTTTTTGATCTCTCTTATTCCTTGAAAAGGAGGGTTTGCAAACACGTTAAAGAAATGAAAGTGAACAAAAGGTTCCATCAGGAGAGTCTTCCTAGATGCCAAGAAACATGAGGCATAACAGAATTCCAATTGAAATTAGATATTTAAGCAATATAGCCCTGGGATTGAGGGAAATGCTACAGCGAGGACAAGGAAATCCAACTTTTTCATCAGGCGGGTGAGGGTTGACTCTGCAATCACCCATAATGCAAAGGATACTACTGGTATTCATGTCTTATTGGTTGTCTTGGTGGGATGTGCCAATCAGGGTAAATATTAGTTTTATATAACTACAAGATGGTAACGTTCTAAGATAATAGAATAGATGAGATCACTTCCAAAGCTGATTGGGAGTCATCATCTTTAATCCATCTGGCATTAACTAATACTCATTCCAAAGGTGCTTTTTTCAAGAGGCAACTGGACTTCCTTTGTTTTTCTTTGAAGACATTTCAATTCTCATTCAAGAAACTTCTTCAGTTCTGACAGTCAGAACTATATGAATACTGTTGCATTTCAATAAGCACATTTTATATTATATCTGTGTCTTTTGGGGAGGGGGTATGTTACCTAGCCTACCATTCTTTAGAATCAGAGCACCTCAATCTACTCAACCAGAATTTTTCATGCCTACCTCTATAGCAGGGGTAAAAAATTATGTAACTATAATTTTCTTTCCTCTATTACAATCTATGTTTTTATATTTCACTTCTTGAACTTCTGTTTTTTGCTTAGCATTGGGGAGATACCACACTGAGAAAATAAAACTCTTTCTCAGCTAAATCTTTAAAAAAAATTACAGAAAAACCATTTGTTGTGATGATGGAAAGCCTTTTTTGTGATGAATTACCATGTTCTTTCACAAATGTGACCAAATTATATTAGCTGTTTCCTTCAGCCAAATACTAGAACAAATGCCTTTATTTTGCAAACTAATCAGTTCTATTTAAACAGCCCATTCAACACATAGCATCATGTATGACAGTTTCTTAGTTATCAAAATTAAAAAAGAATATGTGATTGTGAAGAAAACCTTGGAAAGACTTTGCAGTGTTGCTGGACTGTGATAGTTGATCGATGATATCCAGTTAAGTATCTTACCACAGCATCTATTTATTGATTCTGACCACCAATTTCAATATATAAGATAATACCTCTAAATACATCTAAATTTAGAAAACCTGATGCAAACAATGTCCAATTGATTGGTAAAAAATGTTGTTAACACTTATATCAACTGTGTACCAGGTCTGTCAAAAACTATTTATAAATACAAATGATGTATTCAACAGTTTGTAGCCCTGCTAGAATTGCTTATGTCATAACATACTAACCTGAGAAATTTAGTGGACAACAGGATCATCACTGAGAATGTAGGAAAAATTGTCCTTTAATTTATTTTCAATAGAAATGATTTAATCTGCCAAAGCAAAAGTTGTCACAGCACAAATAAATATATAATTCATGGTACCCATATCTATCTAGCAGTCATAGGTGCAAAATGAGGTGGAAAACAAAGCTATGTGTTTAAAGAAAGGATACATTTGAGATATTTAGCTATCTGGGAATGTTAAATAGAGAGAGCATATTAGGCGGAGGCTAATAGAGAAGTTTGTTGATCGAAAGGTCAACAGTTCAATGGTTTGAATCCCTAGTGCCACATAATGGGGTGAGCTCCTGTTACTTGTCCCAGTTTCTTCCAACCTAGCAGTTCGAAAGCACGTTAAAAAATGCAAGTAGAAAAATAGGGACCACCTTTGGTGGGAAGGTAACAGTGTTCCGCGTGCCTTTGGCGTTTAGTCATACCGACCGCATGACCACGGAGACGTCTTTGGACAGTGCTGGCTCTTCGGCTTTGAAAGGGAGATGAGCACCACCCCCTAGAGTCGGGAATGACTAGCACATGTGTGCGAGGGGAACCTTTACCTTTAATAGAAGAGCATATATTGGAGAATAATGAATTAATCAATAAGACTTTAAGGGAAAAGAATAGAACATAAGAATATATTCTGATGCAACACTATTATGGATAGGATATACACAAATCTGTACATCTTTGCTATGGTGAGACATAAATCACAGGTACACTATCTGTAGCATGGTAATTAAGTGACTCCTCACCCAAGAAGTCTTTTTGCATTCCTCCTCCTCCCATGCTACTGATTTTCAGTAAATAAGTTCAAGCTAACTTATTAATTTCAAGAGTGAATAAAATGAAATGTAGCAGAATTGGTAGCAGTAATTATGTTGAAGACCTGGAATATTTGCATGATATATTAAAATACTAGCAACAGCCACTTCTTTCCTAGCTATAGTTTTTTTATATATAATTACTTCATTCACAAATTGTCAGACTGTATCTGTTAATGTAGTTTTCATGCATGTTGTTAAGGGTGTCCATGGTGGGGAGAAGAGGGATGGGGTTAAAAACTCAAGACAATTGATGAAATTTTAAGATTGAAACTCTACCCCTATTATTTACAAAAAAGGGGCTCAGGTTTGTGATTGTGGTCGTGGTCATCATCTTCACTTTGTGGCCATCTGCAGATGGCCCTAGATTCTGATCTACAACTTTTTAAAATATATATATATAATATCCCCCCCAATAATTTGAGATTACAACTTTGAGAATTCCTTTGCAACATCACTGGATATTCTAGGGTTCCTGTACATCTAAGAGGGTATGACACCGGGGACAGTAAACATAGAATAAATCATCTCCAATTCTAGTTATTTGCATATTTCACTCCAGGTAACTTATCCTTTGGGGATTGGAAAGCTGATGCTTAGGCATACTGCAAATACAGCTAAAACTTGTTTATTGACTTTTGAGGCTAATAAACTATGTGAGCAATCACAGAATGTTCTCCATGTCAATTTAATTTGACTCCTGAAAATATTCTTCTTAGATTCCTTTTCAATATCTATTTCCTTTTTTTGTATTCTTCACAGGTTTTACTGACCTAAAGTGTGAATGAACTGAACATGTTTGTATTATTAATTAGAACGGAGGGTCACAGTCTAATTTGGACATGGTTAGTAATTTGACTTGCTGAGTTATTTGGCCTTGGCTTGTTACTGAATTTGCATACTTGTCCTACTGAGGTACTACTGAGTTGGCAAGACTGGTAGGATCATATGATTTTTCTTGATCATTTGTACAAGGCAGAAAAGATGGAACAAGTCACACCAATTACTCTTTCTGACTTTACACTATCCAAATTTATGAGCAGCTGTCAGATACTATGGTTTAATTTTTTTTCTACTGGAAAAGGATAAACTGTTCTGTTTTTATATATACTGGGTGCATCAATCATACAAAAATCTTGCCTCTCCACCCAAGTTTTCAAAAATTACTATGCCTATGTATTCATTTATTATATTTATAATTGGCCCAATAATGGGAATATGCACGTGAGACAAAGAGAATGAGGGTGATGTTGTAAACAGCCCTTTTATATGCAAATAACACAATTAAATATAACAGATTAATGTGGCAACTCTAAAATCACATAGATATCATACTATGAAAAATTATGCTTCAGAACTTTTATTTAAAAGATAAGTGACAAAGAAAAAAAATAACAATCTATTCAAATCACCTACATAATGACAAAACTATCTGGCAATTTTTAAAGATCAGCTGAAAGAAATTGCGATAATTGTAAAATAATGCGAAGTTATAGACTGACTTGGAGCAATTAATTCAGTTTTGCTGGCTTCAGTGAATACATTTATGGGATTGTACTGTAATGGCTAAAATATAACAGGGCCCTTTCCCAGGACCCTTCTCTGGGGTACATGAAATTCAAAACTATTTACCTTATACAGAAGATATTTGCACTACACTGGTGTTTGGCATTGTACATTTCGTTGTCTTAATATTATGGAAATCACATTGAGCATGCTAATGCAAAAGTAGAGTAAAAATATTTCAGAAGAAGAGATAAATGAATATTGAATGGAAACATTTACCATATTTTTCAGAGTATAAGACTCACCTTTTTTCCCCAAAAAAGAGGGTGAAAATCTGGGTGCGTCTTATACTCCAAATGTAGCCCTGCCCAGCTTCTCAAATGGAGGTTTTAGGGCCTGAAAAAACATCAGAAACGAAGCTTCAGAAAAAAAGCCCCCAAACAGAACTTCAGAGGCTTTTTTTCTGAGGCTGTTTCGGAGGCTTTCAGAGGCAGAAAACAAAGTTTTTTCTGAAACGGAGTTTCAGAAATTTCAGAGGCAGAAAAAAAAGCAAGGCACAGAGCTCACAACCAAGGCACTTGTTGCTAAAATTCACCTCTGGGAACAGCTGATTGGGGGTATTCCAGGAGGGCGATCCACCCGCCAATCAGCTTTTTTTCTTATTTTCCTCCACAAAAACTAAGATGCATCTTATATCCGGTGCGTCTTATACTCCGAAAAATACGGTATCTCAAACCATTCTTAAGTCTAAAAGTATGTTTTAAAAAATCTAGTTTTCTGTTGCAATTCATTACTATTGTTGTGTTCAGTGTGAAAAGTTTATTAGTTTGAATTTCCCTCTGGTAACCTATGACATGCCATGATTTCTTCTGAAGAGAAAAGTGCCAGAAAGTCAGAGCAACTTGCCAAAGCTTCATTGTTAAACTAATGGACTCAGACTTTTCTTTATATTATCATATTTACGTAGATCATTCTACATCATTTAACCTTCCTGGAGGTTACAGCGAAAAACAGCCCTACGGCCTAAGGTTTGTTTTCTATTCTCAGAATACTTTCAGCCCCAGTTGTCATAGATGCTAATTTGAAATGGCAGCACTGTCTAAATGCCTCTGTTAATTTTCATGCATCATGCAGAATATCAGCTCTACCACCCTCTCCTTGCAACACCATCTTGACACTTAATGAGCTACACACAGGCTTTAAACCACCAAGTTGTAACTGTATAAATATGATAAACAATCTGTTTCCAGATGGCTTTTTATGTAAAACAGTTTATACAACATTGATAGATGGTAAATTTCATGCCAATAAATCCTTGTATTTTTATAACATTTGCCTTCTTAATTGGCGAGTTTACACATAAAATATGTTTCTGTGCATTGCTTTAAGTCAAAAATGTGACATGGAAGTATTATCAGGGTAAGCAGGCATCACATATATCATGGATCACCTGTCAGATTTCACAGAAGGAGGGGAAGGCAAGCTTTTGCTCCTATGGAAGACAATGTGGAAGAATGCTGCTCACTGCTTTATTAGGATCAGTTCATATCAGTTTTGGGCCTTTGGCAGACTTTTCCTAAACCTCAAGTTGTTGACTACCAGTGGTGGGTTGCCCCTGGTTCAGACCAGTTGTATAGAACCAGTAGTAAAACCAGAGGGAGGCTCCGTCCACTGACCCTAACGTCATGAGAATGCTTCTGCGCATGCGCAGAAAAACGCACATGCAGGAGCAAAGCGAAAGAGCGCACGCAGCCCCATTGCGAACCGGTAGTAAAGATAAGTAGAACCCACCCCTGTTAACTACAGTTCTTAACTGTCCAAGTGATGAATTTGGTGGCTGTGAGTAGTGAATGATGGTTGCAAAAGGCCAAGTATTACCACCTCACATCTGAGGGAAAGTTGCATCAGAAACCTTAACTGAATGACTTTTCACATTGCTATAAGGTTTCTAAAAGAAAAGGTGAAGAATTGTGGAGCATAAATTATAAAGGTAGCATAAATATTCAGTAAGGTGTACATTCACACCCAATTAACTAATAGACAAATTCAACTGAAAGTAATTCCACCTCACATACTGATATTATGTCCTTAATCTGATGGAAAATTAAGAGGAACATATGCCAGATTATCTCCATTTTTATACTTCTCTTTCAGATACTCCGTTGTCATCTTCCTAACCTATTATTATCCCAGCTAGGTTAATACCTTAGCTTTCTTTGGGTATGTTGGATTGAAGGTCACAAGAACTTTGAAAAAGCTGTGATTTTAGGGCTAGTTATTGGCATACTAATGCATGTGCCCTTTGTACTATAATTTTCCAGAGAGAACCAATTATTTGACCTTATAAAATTCTTTTTAATCTGTTAAAAGACTGGGGGGCAAAAAAATAGGCATCATACTCAGATGCCCATCAGATGTTGATCATCATGAAGGCATGAAACATGAGCTAAATTGCTATTGCGGTTGTAAAGATATCCTGGGTCTTCCAGAAATGGGCCATAAAAGCTGGATTCAAAACTGTAGATAAGTCACTGACAAATTTACAGCAAGAATAGGTATTAGATTAATAACACTGTTGTCATTATCGGTGGCAGAGAGAAAGAGAATAATTGCATTCTATTAAACAGACCACCTATAATACAAATTTCTTTTTATATTTTAGTGCCAATTTGTTCTAATAAGCTGTATCATGTGCAGCATTAACATGAATTGATACCATAGAGTTTTGTTCATTTCAATATGTTTAGTCATTTAGGAGTTGTTACAAACTAAATAGGCTATACAGTACATAATGTATTTTATTTAGCTTTTAATGCAGTGATCAGATGTTTATAGAAGCAGTTGCCTCCAAATTACTAAACTAGTGATCTTTAAGGTATTATAAATATGACCCTTTGGCAGTTTTATCTAGTATTCTTCTTTTGTTAAGTGCAATGTTCATTTCACTTGATGTTTTATAGCCTGTACCAAGCTTATTGCCAATTGGTACCATTTTAAAATATTCGTTCCTTTCTTTCATATTAGATGAAAACAGCTTTTTCCAGTTTGTTTAACTATCACGTCAGTTACTTTATTTAGAAACTGTTGGAAAATCAGAAGAAGGACCACGTTGTTGACTTATTGTAATATTAACAGCCAGTCTACGTAAAGGTCTTAATAAACTGTACTAAATATGGTGAAATACTTTATTTTGGTTATTAACCAGAACAAACATAAACAGTATTAAATATAATAATTGTTCCATTAGGATATAATATAGAGCTGCCTTAAGCATTATCTTTCAGCTTTCTCCAACCTAGTGCCATGTATTTTTTCCCCTGATTATCAAATAGAATTGGGTCCTTCTGAGAGCTACAATCATGTTCAATCAAATATAAAATCTGGTCATAAAGTGATATTTCATTGTTCACCAACCAATTTTGTAGACAATGACTCTGATACTTAGATATTTAGAAAGAACAATGGTTGAAATAGGCAGGATATCTGGAAATTCTGAATGATCATATTGACTATCTGAATTCTACTGATGATTCAGATTGAATTGCTGAATGAAACTGGATGAATCCAGAATGATTAAAAGGATTTTAATGGGTTCAGAAAATGAAGTTGACCCAATGTAATACCTCCAATCATAATATTATATTAATTCAAATTTAACCAAAACCAAATATGTAAATTAAAGGTCAAGGGAAGCAAGGGAAGAAATAACAAATGCATGAGAAGAAATTGTCACTTGTAAAGTTACATTATTAAGATATTTATCCCGAAGAATGTTGGAAATTAGAGTATGATTTTTAACGTTGAAGGAGGATTGGTGCTGCAGTTATTAAGGCATGTGTCTCTGACTCAAATCTTCTATAAAATGCAAATGCAATGTTTGGCCTGGTTGTACTGGTGCAATAAAGGGTGCCTTTTTTCTTTTTACAAAGGCTATATTAACAAATGTATTTTTTTCCTGGACATTTTCCCAAACACCTATCTTTGAGCAAACCAGGGGTGGGTTCTACTTACCTTTACTACCGGTTTGCAATGGGGCTGTGCACATGCGCTCACTTTGCTCGTGCACGTGCTCTTCTGCACATGTGCAGAAGCATTTTGATGACGTTGGGGTCAGTGGGCGGAGCCTCCCACCGGTTTTACTACCAGTTCTATAGAACCGATGCGAACCAGAGGCAACCCACCACTGGAGCAAACCTTTCTGAGAGTTCTACCTTAGTATCTTCTTCACATGGAAAACCGTGTTTCAGTCAGTTAATATATGACGCTAGCACCTGACTTGGCCTGGACATTTGGCTTGTCTACAAACAGCACTTACCCTGCAGAAAAGAAACTTCTATTTTTTACTATTATTATTTTTTAAGGAACCTTTCTTGATCTTGAGTAGTGAACATTGATTGTTACCTTTTTCAATCTGGTCCAAATCCAATTAGCTCTGGTGCCTTATACAGTTCAAGAAACACACCTGGAAATTTCTTGAACCCATGTTCCTTGTTTTTCTGCTTTAGTTCTATACCCAATTAGAGGTAACATCTCTTTGTCTTATCAGTATTAATTGCTTTTCATGCACTTAGGTGCTTTGGGGGATACATATCTTAAATTTCCCCAGAGAATTTGTATTCATTCTTGCTACCCTATTATTGTACATTCTTTCTTCTCCAATAGGACTTATCATCCCATTTATTTTCTTTCCAATCCAATCTTCCATCAGACTTTTGTCATCAGATCGCAATCCACTTTGTGTCATTGTTTATCAGCAATGAATTAGCCATGCTTGCAAAGAGGCTTTTGCGGAAATTTGCACAATACTTTCTGTATTGATTTAACATTTCCTTTCTGGCTCACCTTCTTCCTGATTCCTACAACAGCATGTTTAGATATTTAATATTCATATGTGAGAAAAACTTGTAGGCAATTTTGACAGATTTTAAGAACAATTCTGCCTAAGAGTTTCACAGGTTGGATCACCTGTAAGTACTCTAGAAGTTGGAAGAACAGTGTATTGATAGGTTACCCTGATTTAGATGAACAGCAACAAACTATGATGACTAGGTCATACAACCACCCCATGATGGTAAATGCAAATGTGAGTAGATAAATAAGTACCACTTTGATGGAAAGGTGACAGCATTTGGTGCCCCTTGGCGTACAGTCATATGACCTTGAAAGTATCTCTGGACAAAGCTGAGATGAGCACCGGCCCCTAGAATCAGACACAATTGGTCAGAGGAAACCCTTACCTTACCTAGTCATCTAGAAATAAAGACAGAAAAGCATCCATTGACATTAATGAATAAGCATGGTGGGGGGGACAACAACCTTGAAGTATCCCTGCTCATATCCTGTATAAACTAAGAACATTGGGCATAGGGAAGCATTTGTTATGCTTTGGTCTTATTGTTTTAAACTGTTAGGGAAATATGGAGTAAATGCCACTTAGTTATATTGACTGGAGCATGTATAAGCCTTGGTAATAAACCAAAATTATAAAAATTAGAGAAAAAAATTGTGACAAATCCTGATTTTGATATGAATTAATAAGCACATTGAGCATCCAATAAACCAATCTCACATTGAAAACTGAACCTCTGACATCAGCTACCTTTTCCACAACTGCATAACTACCAATAGTGAAAACTAAACTGCCACTATAATCTATCAATAGTTCTTACTATAAAAGTGGATTTAACACCTAAACCATTTGTGATTTTGTTGCTAGGTCCAGGAAGTTGTAGATGGAGAACTATTCTTCAGTGGGTTGATTCAATCATGTGAAAGAGGCTTGCCTTCATTTAATTGTTAACATTTAATTTAGGGTAAAAGTTCAGCACAAGGGAGAATAGAAAGAAAAATAACGGCCCTTTCTACCAACAAATAGCCGGCAATTCCTCTCTGCAACAAGGAAGATCTTACTCAAGGAAGGAATATGTGATCAGTTCAGCTTGGCTGATTGCATTGATTTTATTTGGAGATCTGTCTCTGTAATGGTTCTATTCCATTATTTTTATGTTTCCATCATTTTTTCATAATTTCCTTTTCCCCAAGAAACTCTTTTTAATATATCTAAAGACGTTGGTTTCATTGTTTTCAAGGAGGAGTATATTATTACAAATTTTCATATATGCAACATCGACTGTTATAATTAACTCTTGCATATCAGGATTGACACCAGATTTCTTAAGGTCTATTTGTCTGGGCTAGGAACAGGAAGACTCAAAGCTCCTTTTGCTGTATTTTGCTAGAGCTGGACTAAAGGAAGAATTTCTGGTTAGAAAGGCTAAGAGCTCTCCAGCTTGATGAACTATAGGCATCAAGAGATTCAGGCTGACCTCAGTCTAATGGTCAAGAAGGGGTGGTTCAACCAACCATCAGTATGTTTTACAGCAGAAGAAGAGTCTACACTTCCAGAGAGCTTTAACTTAAACCTTCCCCCACTTTGTGCCAGATTGTAATATACAATTCTGTTCATAATTTACACCTGCTACCTCACCATGTAAGAACTTAAGCACATGCCAATGGGGTAGATTTGTTCTGCCCAAGAATAGTTCCCCATCTATCATTTCCTGGGTCTAGCTACAACTCTGGAATTCTACATTAGTCACCCATCCAAGTACTAATCAAGCCTGGCCCTGCTTAGCTTCCAAAATCAGCCATGTTCAGGCAGGTGCAGCAAATATATTTGCATGCACACAAATGAAAATCTTCCCTACAGGGAGCATCGTAATACTGATTGGCAAATTGTTACAAAATATATATTGTTGCACTAGAAACTCGACTCCCTCATAGCTACAGTATTCCCAGCAGTTTACCAATCATCAAATTAATAACTATCACAATTGGGAAAAGAGTTCTCTCACAACAATCAAGCTCTCTAACTGCTTGCCAGTTAGCTGATTGGCAGACTGCCAGGTAGTATGAAACAGTTCCCAGTGTAAACCATAGCCCCACTCTTATCTAATTATGCTAGCTACTAGTTTTAAACCAGATGCAAGCAAAAAAAAAATCCAAAAGTCAGGATAACCTGTGATCAATGTATAGACTCACAGGAGTGATATAATTGTCAATATATTTGATAGTACCAGATATGCAGTATCTACCTGAGAATAAGAAACTTCTTGCTTTACTCCCCAAAGAACAGGAAATGGATGGCATTCCCTTAGATAGCATAGGGACTGCTTGTACTTCCCTTAGCTATAGAGTTGGGGGGGGTGGGAATCGGGGGGGTTGCTGGGGGGTTCGCAGGGATTCAGGAGAACCTCTAGCTAAGATTCTGTGCAGTTCAGAGAACCCCAAATCCCACTCCTAACTGGCCCCTCCCACCCCTCCCAGGAGTCCCCACGTGGCCCATTTTGGATGCAGATAAGTGCAGGCCGCATGCGGAGGCTCAGGGAGGGCGAAAATCAGGCCTACCGGAAATTCAGGAAGGCTGGAAATGGGCCTGTTTCCAGCCTCCAGAGGGCCTCTAGAGCCTGGGGAGGCCGTTTTCACCCTCCTCCATTGGTTTGAGGAAAGCCACTGGAGCCCGGGGAGGGCAAAAACATCCCCCCGCCGTGGTGCAGGAGGCCGACTAGGCCATGCTTACCATGTCCACACCCACCCAGCAACTGGGCAGAGAACCCTTTGCTAAAATTTTTGAAGCCCATTCCTGGGGGGAATGTGTGCATTTCCTGTATTTCAGTATGCAGTCATCTAAGATCTTCAACTTCTCTGTTTCCTTTATTTCAATTAAAGCCTGAAAAAAACCTCAGAAAGTGGAGGCAGCTAAAGCAGCTACAAATGATGGAAAAATAAGTAATAGAAAAGGAGGAAGGAACATCACAAATGTTTCATCAACTGATAACAAAAAATAAAAAGCAAAGTACCAACAAAAGAAAATTTGAAATAAATTCTAAAATATTAGGAAAATGAGGATATAAGAAATAGAATCTATTTGGCAATGGAAGAAATTTTTTTAAGGAATCAGAAAAGAGATTTCATCAAAACATTATCTTGGATAATGTGTGATGTGTCATGGCATTTCTCTCATATTATATTTGAAAAGCTAAATTAATTTTGATGGCCCATCATTTGAACTACAGCTGGTTTTCATGTCTAGAAATACCTGATATAACAAACAACATTGTTTCCCCTTCACGCTACCATGAAACAGACATCTTCATTTTGGACTTTTTGTTCCTTCATCCCATCCCATCCCATTCCTTTCCTCTTTTCTTTTGTTCAGTTCCTTGAGTTTATCTTATACTTTTAAAAATGGATGCTACCTGTAAAATTCACTGTTCAGATTAGCCATTTTTCAAAAGAATGTACTTGACATTACAAGAGGAGATATTTCTAGAGGAATATATATACAACTGTAATCAAAGCAACAACAAAAATGATTTTTCCAGAGAATTCCTCACAGGTCACTAAGAAAAAGTAAAAGCTAAACCACTGATTCATACATTCTCAATTTAATTATGGATATACAGAGCTATAATAGCATAAAAATGATGTCACCATTAAAAAGATTTCACAGAGCATTATTTTCAAATGAGAATGTTAGCTTAAGGAGTAATTCCTGAAGCAAGTTACAAAGGAAAAAAATAACAGAAAGCTTTTGTAAGATTAATATCCTAGCACCATTTTTATCTGAATGACTTTATATTTAAAAAAATTTGGAAGGAGAGGGAAGGCGAAGGGAAGAAAAAAAGTTGATTTTGAATAGTCATCATGATAATATTGTGACAGATATGAAATATCATTTCTTCTTTTGTAGATAAGGAAGGAAAATTACTTATTTTAAATAGTTGGCTTGCTATTCTTCAAACCAAAATTTCCTCAGGTTTACAATAGAATAACAATCCTATTATCTATATAAATATGGCAAGTAATAGAAGAAGATTCTAACCAAACTATATCAGCTAACTTGGAAAATGACACAGGGGTCGGCAGTTTGAAAGATATCAATATCTACATATCATTAGCAAAAGACACTTAACAAACCATTTAAACTATCATATAAGATTCTTAATTTTACATTCTAGCAAAATAATGCATAAAATCGTCCAATGCAAATTGCAATCCTCTTTGGAAAAAGAGATGCCAAATGTTCATGCTGTCTTAAGAAAAGGCTGAGGAACAAGAGATGCTGTAGCTAATTGAAAAAACCAAAGAGTAAAAAAGAAATCAATATCTGCTTAATTGATTATTGGGAGGTCTCTCAAACCATGAAATGTCCTTATGAAAATTGGAATCCCAGTATATCTCAGTGACCCCATGCAAAACCCATACATAACTCAGGAAGTCTCAAGCTGGATGGAACATGGTGAAACAGATTTACTAAAGGTTGGTAAAAGAGTGAGGCAAGGCTGCATACTCTCCTTTTTTTTTTCTTTTACAACCCTACAATCCCTCGATTCAGGGTAGAGTCGGGTGACTGAATAGAGCTGAGCATTACTGGCCAGAGGCCCTTCCTGATGCCTACAGAGTTTGCAGCAGATACTTTCTCTTTGTGCCCTAGAGAGAAACATCTGCCACTACCTGGGATTGAACTCTCAACCTTCCAAGTAGGAGGGAAACATCTTTATCACTAGGCCATTACACAACTCACTCTACCTTATTCATTTATATACTACTAAAACTCTTGTGTCTATAACTTTTATCTGGGCAAAAGAGTACATCACAGGGCAAAAGCTTTTCAAGTGTTTTATAACATAATACAAATTGTCATTAAACATTTCCTGTGGTCAACTCCTGATGTTTGACTGTGCTATCAAGTTCAACATCTCCCTAAATTTTTAAGGGCTTTCCAAGAAAAGTCAGTGTTGAAGGTACTGAAAAATCTGGTAGGGAAATATCTCTGAAGTGATATCCCAAAGGTAACTAGTTTAACCTAGTTTCTCTAGTTTAACCTATATGCTGAACCAGGGGTGAAATGCTCCCAGATTGGACCAGATCGCCCAATTGGGTTGCAATTTTTCCCTGTGGTTCGGGGATCTAATAGCGATTGCCACCTGGGTGCCATTACTTCCCGGTTTAACTGTCAACTGTCAAGTAATGATGTGCGCACACATGAGCAAAGCGAGCATGGGCACATGGCACAGGCACTTCCGAGTCGGTAAGGTAAGTAGATTTCACCCATGTGCTGAATATATATTAAGGGGGACTAGAATGGAAAAGATTAGCATGGTTTTAATATTGAGGAAAGAAACACCAATAATCCACCCTATGTATTTTGTTTAATAGAATTTTATTAGATGTTTTAAAAACAAGAGTAAAAATTAATACAAATTTAAATAAAGTAAGAAGGAAAAAATAAAAGGGGACAAATAAAAGAAAAAACTAGAGTATAAGGTAGAATAAAAAAAAGAAAAGAAGGAAAAATTGTTTTCCAATCTTCTTACAAGAGTTATAAATACAATTATAGATTACCTATTTTTCTAAAGGCACACTAACTGTTTCCCTTCTATACCATCAAAACTACAGGTAATAATTCATTTTTTTCTGTTTGGCATACAAAATCCATCAGGGATTTCCAGTTGCAATAAACATAGTTATCTTTTCTCTAATCAACCAGATTAACTTGGCCATTTTAACAAATTATATCAGGGTATTGATGTTTCTGAAATTTAGTGTTAGAGAACACTGCTGTGAACCATGGAGTGAATGGTCAAGAAAACAAATGAATCATAGAATGAATAAATTCAGAGTTCTCATTTGTAAGCCCAAATGACCAAGCTCACCTCATCAGATTTTGGAAACATTATGTAAAAACCTTGCTTTTGTCTATGATTGTGAGCAAAGAAGAGGAGACCAACAGAAAATGAATGTACGAAATTACAGAAATGATGGGTGCACTGTGGTTGCTAAGAGTCAACACCAACTTGATGTTACATAATTGAACATATAGATATATAGATCTTGGGATTTAATTTTTTTAATTTTTGGAAAATTGGGATGGGAGCTGTGATTCATACTTGGAATTAATTTGTAAACAAATTTTTATCACTCTTTCCTCCAAAAGATAAATATTTTGCCTATTATTATTATTATTATTATTATTATTATTATTATTATTATTATTATTATTATTATT
>WNWU01000162.1:3640122-3694285 GCA_012654045.1 Ptyas mucosa | reverse complement strand
TTATTATTATTATTATTATTATTATTATTATTATTATTATTATTATTTCTATGCTGCCCACTCTCCGAGGACTCTGGGCAGCTTACACAAAGACAGTATACTAAATAGCCAATAATCTGGGTCCTCATTTTACCCACCTCGGAAGAATGGAAGGCTGAGTCAACCTTGAGCCGGTGAGATTTGATCCGCTGATCGGCTGAACTAACAGTCAGCTGAAGTAGCTGCAGTACTGCACTCTAACCACTGCACCACCTCAGCTCTTATATATAGCTCAGTAGCAAGATTTACAGTTGCAACATCTATTGACTACTTAATTTGTACTTATGTAATTTTCAGCTTCAGAAACACTTAATCTACTACAAGTGATTATTAAATTCTATGACAGAAAAAAGCCTACAATTTAGTCTTTATAAAATTCTGTTAATAATCAATTTGCTATGCAAACTTCAATGGTTGGATGGAATAAAAATTAAAGGTTCCTATTTTGCCTAGGTGATGAGATAAAATGCTAACATTAATACTCAAAATGTCAATAGATCTTAGATTATATCTTATTCAACAACAAATGGTATTTTGCATTTATTGGATTTCATTTCATTTACTGTATATAAAAAAGGCTTGAGTAAATTGTCATTCTGCTGAAGTTGTAATGAGATCAATGTTTCATTTAAACATAAATTTGTTCAATGTCCTATAATTGTTCCTTGTCAAGAGCTAGTTATTACATATATTAACTCAACTGTGATTTAATATTTTCAGATGTTCATGTTCTTTTGCACTGTATCTCTAGCAAATGGAAATTGACATTTGGACAAAGAAAGTAGATTCTCTGTGCCATACTTATCCTGAAAAGATTTATTCTTCAACACTAGAAAATCAAATATACGGCTGTAATTACTAATTGTTTTCAGAATTAAAGTTATTAGCAAGTTAAAAATGGATTGTTCAATGCAGATTAGTTATATGATTAAAATAACTATAACATATGAGTAAAATGACTATAACGTACTGAAATGGTTAGGCAAAGTTTTCACATAGATGTAGATATATAGATAAACATAAACATATATTCCCTCTCTCCCTTTTCTTTCCTCATAAATTTGTATATGCTTTTTTCTTTTTCCTTCTATTTAATTAAAAGAAAAACTGAAACAAAACAGCATCACAATTCTGAACTTTACATTAGATTTAAAAAGCCAATGCATTTTTTTAAAAAAAACTTTTAAAGCATACAGTAGGTTACGAGAGTATATTTTTTTTCACTCAGCTTTTTCAGGTGTACACTTCTTCCAAATACTTTTCTCAAACGCAAAATTACTTTGAGGTAGTTGAAAATATAAAAAACATTAATATTTAGTATTAAACTATTAAAAAGTTGAGATTTATGTTTTATGAAATAAATGAATATGTATTTAAATGTATATTTGTAGCTTCCCCCGGATGCACATTTTAATCCAAATGAACAATAGTTAAAGACATCACTTATTGATGGACATTGTGTTTCTACTTCTGGGCAGTTCCTGCTCTCCAGATTAGGCAATAGTTCAACCAAGTGATAAATCAGAAGAAAAGTGGGATGAAGAAAAAAAACATTTAAGGCTTAAATAATCCCTCACAATGGGACAAGATTTAAAATGAACATTTTGTAAGATTATTCAGAATAATTTCAAATAATATGCAAACTGTTGCTATTCATTTGTAGAATGAATCTACTTGTAATCAGTAAAACAACAAGACAGTCATCACCAGTTTAGGGAAACCATCTGAATATTACATAATCATGTTTCATGCTACTGATGTTCTTGGATTTACTGCTCTCCTAAGAATAGCATGTTGGTTTTATGCCTCCTACTCTCTTCTAATCATATTAGGAGATTTGTCTATGCTGACAATAGACAATGGAAGATGGCAAGGATACTCATTGGGTGAGTACGCACAATTTAAATTTAACAGGCCCAAGTTCCAATCCCTGGCTTCTCCTTAGAGCAGCGTTTCTCAGTCTTGGCAACTTGAATGCTAGCTGGGGAATTCTGGGAGTTGAAGTCCACACATCTTCAAGCCCCCAGAGATAAGGAGAATCCAAGACCTCCGTGCCTTCCGCCGTGCCCTTAAAACTTTCCTCTTCCAACAAGCCGGGCTGGCCTAATAAATCCTTTTAGATGATTTTAAATTGGTTTGTCTTTTTTAAATCTTGGGCCAATTGAGATATTCCTTTTAATTGTTCTTAATGTTTGTATTATGTGTTTTTACTTGGCTGTACACCGCCCTGAGTCCCCAGGGAGAAGGGCAGTATATAAATTCGAAATAAAATAAAATAAAATAAAAAGCTATCCCAGTTGAAAAAAATGCTGCCTTGGAGACTCACTGCTAGCTAATGCAACTGCTAAGTGAGATGAATCAGTGGTCTAGCTTCTTGTAAAACAACTCCTGTTACATATAAAATGAATGTTTTCAGCAGCCTCTCAACTTCTGTAAATTGCTTTTCACTTTTTTCATACCCCATGAATTATGTTGCAAAGGATTATACTCTTATGTTCTTTTTCCAATCCATTCATATATATTTAGATTCTTAAATACAATCAATATTTCTACTGAAATTCCAATTCTCTCATTTATATTTCCCAACATGACTCTCCCTTCCCCACTTCATTTCCATTCTCAAAAAGGGAATGCTTGAGAGGAAGGTTCTTTTAACCAACCCCTGAATGATTAGCATTTGCATCTTATCTCAAGGCCCAATAAATTGGTTAAGATTGTTTGTCAGCAATTATATATTGAGTTGCACTGACATGCTTAAATGCATTAGAAATAAATAGTGTTTTTTTCATTAGAAGCAAACATAGTCCAGAGTATGCAAAAACCAAGTAAAGCTGACACCACAAATGTATATTGCACTTAATAATCCTACCCTGGGTATTTTGATGGCTATAATATTCCATTGCACAAACTGAACAGATCTTCTGTTTCTAGATTAATGGAGTACAACCAGCAAAACTCCCTAGATAAATCACTCAGGATTATTAAGTGTTAGCCGCATACTGTACTAACTGCTCCTCTATTAATGGTTGCAATCAACAATTTGGCTGGGGAAATATCAGGTGAGGTGATAAGAGATATACATAAATATCTCATTACCTAGAAATGTAAGAAACAAATTAGATTTTCATAAAGATCTCTGAATAAATACTAACCTCAATGACCATATTTACTTGTAACTATTGTTTTGTGTGTGTGTGTGTTTCACCCTTTATTTTCCCTCTTTTTTAATGGAATAGATTAAACTAAAAGAGAGTTCTTTGCATACGGCCAGCACTACAGCATATGGAACACGGAGGATTTTGGCCTGCACTTCGTTTTGCATTTATTCACTTATCCTTTGGTACTTAAGGCTTCTCAGAATTTTATGTTGCATATTTTTATTTTAAAATGTGCATTTAAAAGAATGCATGAGGGAAATTAACACATAAATATGTATACTGGGGAAAATGTGGATAAAAAAAAATATTCAGCAAATAAAATACAAAATTTTACAAAAAGTAGCACAATAGATAAAATATTCAAAAGATCAGCTCTGCATGATATGTAGGAGATACCAAACAGGAAAAGGATTGATACTATACTTTGATTGAGTAGTGGATAACAAATGAAGTTTTATATAGGACAAATAGAAAGTCAATTTGATGTAGTGGTTAAGACATCAGGCTAGAATCCAGGAATCTGTGAGTTCTAGTCCCACCTTAGTCGAAAAGCCAGCTAGATAGCTTTCTCAGGCTGTCTCAGCCCTAGGGACGAGGCAATGGCAAACCACTTCTGAAAAACCTGGCCAAGTAAACTGCAGGGAATTGGACATGATTGAATGGAAGGAAAAAAACAGAGAAATTAAAGGTTGTTGTGCACATAATAAGAATTAACTTTGGAGTGGAAAATACAGTGAAACAATGTTAAAGTCTTATGTACTCACACCTTTACTGAAGTTCTTGCATGAGAATATAATTTGATTCCATTGCTTGAGGCAAAGTGGAGTTTTTTAAAAAAGTAACTTTGCACAGAATCTTCAACTGGGCGAATGAGAAAAGGAAGTATTAGATTAGAAGGAAAAATAACATATGGCCATACAAATATAATGCCAGTATGCAAAGGACTTTAGTCTTTTAGTTAAGCTTCACTGCATTATAAGCATTAGCATGACCCCTATTGACCAGCAGAGAGAAAGTGATAGAAAGAGTCTGAAACAGGGATAAAGCAAAACTCTCCTGCTGCTACCTGGATTAGGATATTAATTTAAAAGTTAACTTCAAAGATGAATATGAAGAAAGGGCCTATTCTTGAATAGCATGTTCTAATTTATCAAATAAATCACTGGTTCCTAGGGATAGAATAGAATAGAATAACAGAGTTGGAAGGGAAGTTGGAAGGTGGTCTTCTAGTCCAACCCCCTGCTTAGGCAGGAACCCCTATACCATTTCAGACAAATAATTATCCAGTCTCTTCTTTCCAGTGTTGGAGAATTCACAACTTTTGAAGACAAGTTATTCCACTGATTAATTGTTCTAACTGTCAGAAAATTTCACCTTAGTTCTAAATTGCTTCTCTCCTTGATTAGTTTCCACTCATTGCTTCTTGTCCCATTGTTTTGGAGAATAGCTTGACTTCCTCTTCTTTGTGGCAACCCCTGAGATAGTGGAACACTGCTATCATGTATCCCCTAGTCCTTCTTTTAATTAAACCAGACGTACCCAGTTCCTGCAGCCATTCTCCATATGTTTTAGCCTCCAGTCCCCTAATCCTCTTTGTTGCTCTTCTCTGCACTCTTTCTAGAGTCTCAACAACTTTTTTACATTGTGGCAACCAAAACTTATATTTCCCCACAAAACTATTCTGGTTATTAAGTACCAGATTAATCAACTACTGGTAGGCATCATTTAGAGTAGCCTTATGAAGCCTGAATGCTTTCTAGATATGTGGACTTCTACTCCTAGGAAGTAGGAAGGAGGAATACTGGGAACTGAAATCTGTATATGGTATTTGAAAGGTGCCCAGTCTGGAGATTTTTAAATTTTGTTTTATAAATGTTTTCCCATTACCAGACATCTCCTTATATAACCTACCCATATTCAGATAATTCTGGAGAGTGTCCTAGTGTTTATTCAAAATTAATATTAGCCTCTAAAACTCTAAAGTTCTCACTAACATTCAATTATTACAAACTGTGGTAACAAGAAGTTATTACTCAAAGAAATGCTTATATAGAGTCCATAGGCAGCATTATAACATCAAAATATGTGTCATGACTTCCCAGTGTAAGTTCCATCTTTTTTATTTGTACAACAATGTTAATAAAACTACAGTAGATAAAATAAGGAATTTAAATGACAATGTCATATTTATATTTTTATTAATTTATATGAAAATGCCATGTAATAAACTTTGTTCCTTATCCCTCCTGTCCCTCCTTCTGCAGATACCAATGAAGGAATCCCATAAAAACATTTTCAATCAATTGCCAAAAAGTTGATTGTGCCTGAAAACAATGTTTCTGTAATAAAGCAACCAATTACTATCAACAAAGAATCTGTTCCTTTGCAGGTTAGATTATAAACTACAAAAATTATATTTATTTGAATACCACTTTCCAGCAAGAAAGCTGCCCACTGATTAACCCCATCTACTAGATCTGGGCATTTTATCCCCACCCCACCCGGAGTCATATCTGGCCCTTTGGCTGTCTCTCTCCAAGCCTCATAAGGACAGTTGGAAATTAGAAACCAAATGTAAATAAGTATGCCACGAGGGATAGTAATAGCAATAGCACTTAGACCTATATACCACTTTACAGTGCTTTACAGCCCACTCTAAGCAGTATACAGAGTCAGCATATTACCCCCAACCATCAGGGTCCTCATTTTACCCACCTCGGAAGGATAGAAGGCTGAGTCAACTTTGAGCCTGGTAAGATTTGAACTGCCAAATTGCAGGCAGCTGGCAGTCAGCAAAAGTAGTCTGCAATACTGCATTCTAACCACTGCGCCACCTTGGCTCATGGGAGGATAAGCCCAGTCAGCTCTGCCTGCCCATAGCCAATGCACTCCTTCAATTGACTGGTAGCTGCAAGAGGGTCAGGAGAGAAAGCACTTTTTTGCACCTGTGTCTGGAGCAGCCTGAGGAGGCGGCAGCAGCAGCGGTCATCATGTGAGGCTTCCCAGGCTCAGCCACCTATCCTTGTCTTGGTTGAAGCATGGTCCAAGTGGGCAGAGCACAGCCAAAAACTATTGGTTCATCCCTCCACAACAGTCTCAGTTCCTCATGTGGCCCCTTGGAAAATTAGTTGCCCACCCTACCATATACAATACAAAGCATGCTTATACCAGGGGTGTCAAACTCAAGGCCCACAGGCCAGATCCATCCCATGGGTGCTTAGTTCTGGCCCACAGGACTATCCTGGAAACAGCAAAGGATTGGTGGTGCCTCTGCCAGCAAAAATGGAGCCCAGGGGACCTCATACACCCCCCCCCCGAGTTCCATTTTCACTGGCAGAGGGCTGAAGGAGGCTGTCCTTTTCAAACGGAAGAAAGGAAGGAAGGAAGGAAGGAAGGAAGGAAGGAAGGAAGGAAGGAAGGAAGGAAGGAAGGAAGGAAGGATATTCTAATGAGAGTAAGGGAGGGTCTGAGGGAAGTCCTGCCTTAGCACTTGGCTACCACAGGTGCCCCTGACACGAGTGATGTTGATCTGGCCATGCCCACCCTGGTCATGCCCACCCTAACCACACCCACCCCGGCCCCCCGAAATCAAACATAACCCTGATGCAGCCCTCAATGAAATCAAGCTTGACACCCCTGCTTTAAATTATGAGATTATGAAGAACATACAAATATGATGTGCCTTCATTCATCAAAACCCAAACAATGGAAACACAATACAAAGGTCTGCTGTGTGGGATTGCAATAAGTAAGCAAGTACCAATATGAGCTTTAAAGGACTCAGCTTTGATTAAAATTGTAGTGATGCTTCAAATTACTGTTATTTCCCATCTTATATTATCCCCAATGCAATAAATAACCTACAGAGTTCATTAACCATTTCAGTTGTAGCAATCTACAGATCAGCTCCCATTCAAAAATAAAACTGCCTGCCATTGCAGCCACTACTGACAGTATATTTGTAGCTCAGGATTGAACTGTGGGGTTCTTGTTGCTCTCTGAGCTGGGTTGTTTTCTTGCAGACATTTCATTACCAACATAGATAACATCATCAGTGTTAGCAGGGAGTGGGGTTTGCTCTCATTTTATATACTGCAGCCACTATCTCCCTAATTGGTTTACTTCATTTTAGATTATCCCAAGTTGAGTGCTTGACAACTCAAGGACTATATTTGGAATAATTTAATACATTAGGTGGCTTATACTGAACTGAACAGTAATTGAGCTCTTATTTCAAAGCAACACTGCTGCAAATGAAGAAGAAGTAGCAGTTCCAAAGATGAAATTATCTATAGGACCGACTGAAAAAAATTAAAAATAAATCAGGAGTTGTGGGAACAGTCCTGTTAACTAAGACAGAAGTAACAATAGTATTATGGGGAGGAGACATTATAGTATTACTGTTCAAGGGCTTCTTGACACTTAGCACTAAAATTGACAAAATATCTGCGCAATATATTAAGTTAGCTGATAGTTGATAAGAAAATGTATGCTACTTTATATTACAGTGGATCAGATAAAGGAGTTATATCTATTTTTATATACCAACACACAAAAGGTAGGTAATAAAAAAAACCACACTGATATGTTTGTTTGGTAATCAAGCATCTTTATTTATTTGTGTTGAGTCAGTGTTCACTCCTGGTAATTGCCTGGGCTAGTCCCTACAGTTTCCTTGGCAACTGTAAGTTTCTGCCCCAATTGCTTCCGGTTCGGTCTGGTTCTATAGAACCGGTAGTAAAACCGGCAGGAGGCTCTCCCCACCCGCCACGACATCATCATGGGTGATCTGCGCATGTGGCCCCGTTGCAAACTGGTAGTAAAGGTAAGTGGAACCCACCCCTGCTTTGCCCCCTTCCAAGGACTGGGGGAGAGTAGCAAGGTCTCACAGTCCATTCTTTGTAACATTTCCCAGTTTTTAGCGTGATGTCTTAAGCATTACACCAAACTGACTCTCAGCATCTTTATAACATGTAAATAAACCAAAATCAGGGGAGTTAAGCCACGGCACTATTTTTATTCTTTCTACATTTTTATTGCTCTATTTTTTCATTTAACAAAAAACCACTATATAATATTTTAGGATTTTTTGGTGAGAGCAACAGACACTTTATTCTGTGAACCACGATACACTATTCAGTCTTTTATTACTAATAGGGATAGCTGTCAATGTCTATTATTAGACATTGAAAAGCTAGATACAAATGCCCTTGGCCATGTACGACAATGAATTTTCCATCCTTAATTGGAAGATTTTCTTTTCTATGAATTAGTTTATATATTATTGTGTGCTTTTTCCCCGTTAGTGATGGCTGGAAGCAAAATTACTCAAGGAGGGTGTTAGCTTGCAAGGTAGTTCAGATAAGTAGCAGAGCCAGAAAAACTGGGTTTATTTTATTGTAAAGTTAAGCAACAGAATCCTGCAAATCTGAAAATAAGTTTCACCTCCCACTACTTTTACAGTCCAATAAACTAGGGAGGATCTCTTTTAAGATGTTTGCCATGTCCACTTTCCTTCTGAGGGCTAAGCTGCCTCTTATCTGATTGTTATCTGAACCACCTAGCCCTCCTCCCCTTCTTCCAACGTCATTCCCACATAACTTTTTGAGGGACAATTACCCAGACATATTACCCAGGTGCTGCTTGTTCATTCACTGCAATAATACTATATCTTTAATTAATCATCATCTAATCATTGAAATCACTTCTGGTTAAACCAAGGATACTGGCTACCAGAAAAAGCAAGGTACAAAAGCTGGAACCTTCCACCAATTGTAAACATTTATTCAGAAGCAAAAATTCAGCATATACCTTGTCTGATGACATTACTATATTAGTATCATGCAACCTGCTAAAAGAAAAAAAAGGGAAGGAAGGAAGGAAGGAAGGAAGGAAAAGAGAGAAAGGAAGGAAGGAAGAGGGGGGAGGGAGAGAAAGAAGGAAGGAAGGAAGAAAGAAAGAAAGAAAAGTTTTATTTGGTTCATTTTATAGTTATTATTAAAACTGAATATATGTTTATAAATAGGATAGAAAGAAACTAAAAATTCTGATGTGTTAAATGCTTGTGCATTCAATTATGCTTAAAAACCAATTGTGGGCAAATTAATTATGGTTGTTGAAAAATGATTTAATTGAACTAACATTGGATTCATAGGATCCACCAAGATCTCCTGTAATTTTCTGGCATATTTAAAAATAATTTGCAGAATTATGTGGAAATACAATGGGATAGACTTAATGTTCCAATACATTTGATGCTGCACAAACTAGATATCTAGATTCAAAGGGAGAAAGGTGATTTGAAGTACATGCAGCATAATAAAGCATCTGTCAGCAATGCCTTAAATGAGATGTGTCTTTTCCTACGACTGCACTCCACCTTTCAAGTCCAAGAAAAGATGTATTTTCTTTAAGGAGTTGCTGACAGGTGCTACAGGCGTCTATGAGCTTCAAATCATCTTCTTCCTTTCAAATTTGGGTCTCCGCACAGCCCTGCTAGATACTAACTGATTCATACAACTGTAGTGATTGGCATCATTTTTTCTGTCAGGGCTTTCATCTCTAACAGTTACATGTCATGCAAGTGTGAAATGTACTGTCTACGTAATTGACCAGAACAGATGGGTAAGAATTTTGCTTCTTTTGTTTACTTTTAAAAATTACCAAAGTGGAAAGAAGAAGATGTTTAAAATACAAATGTGGAGAGATAGTGAAGCTGGCAGATTCATGCTCCCTAGTCCTGCTTGAAATTGCTAGTTTTCACTAGAAATCAAAAAGGGGAAATAATCGGTGTGGACCTCTTGTCCTCACGTGGAGACTGTAGTCATTACACATCTACATAATCTGTTTCGGTTCAGCAGGGGAAAACTTCTAGATACGCATCTTACATCTCAACATTCCTTCCACTGCCTTGTGATTGGAGAAACCCCAGAAGAAATAAATCAGTGGGGTTCACAGAACTCCTCCAGCCCTTGATTAAATTCTCTATATAAATATGTGTAGTAATATTACCAAAATGATTTATGCACCTTTACTACATTATCCGTAAGCCGTTACACATAAAAATCTAATACTTTGAAGCAGTGGTTTGTTACAATTTTGCAATTTGTTACTACTGGTTCTGTGGGCATGGCTTGGTGGGGGGTGGTGTAATGTGACTGAGTGGGCGTGGCCAACTCTCTCTTTTTTTTTTACTTTTAAAAGCATTTTTTCTACAACCTCTTCTTCTGCCGAAGGTTGTAAAAATAATGCTTTTAAAAGTCTCTGATGATCCCAGCTGAGTTGTCTGATATCAGAGGCTTTTTTTTCTTTTAAAACCATTTCTCCTACAACCTTTGCGGCCAAAGAGGTTGTAAAAAAAAATGCTTTTAAAAGCCTCTAATGATCAGGCAACTCAGCTGGGATCGTCAGAGACATTTAAAAGCATTTTTTTTCTTTTAAAAGTTTTTTCCTAATGCAAATTTAGAGACCTGAGGTGGTGACAATGGGTAAGACTGCTGGAGGCCCAAGGCTTCTACTTCAGACCCAGGCCTGGCACTGCCTTTGTACTACAGTGAAGACCATCCAGCTTGCACATGGCCTGAGCTGGGCCTTCCAGGGCTTTCCCATCCCCTGAGGCAACCTCACATTCTGCTAAATGACCTCCGCACCCCTAATGACTGCAGCTGGGAGAGCTAGGATTGCAGTCATTGAATGTAACAGTCATGTGGGCATCTTGCTTAATGACTGAAATGACAACCACAATTCTAGTCTCAATTGCAGTTGTAAGTTGAGTACTCTTTGTAACAATTCTAAGATAGATCAATGGTAGGAATATTGTTAGAGCATTAATTCATCCAGCCCAGAACTGTTAAAATTGACTAGCAGCTCTTCATCAGGGCTTCATACAGTTTTTCCAAATTTGCCTAAAAATGGCATGGCTGAACAAGAGGTTCTGGTATTATGCTTTCTGATAAACAATGATATATTTGGCAGCAGGGTGAGTATGGTATCACTTTCTTTTCCTTCATTGTCTATGGCTCCTTCTGGCTTTTCTTTTGGTTGGGACATGGTCACCCATTCTCTGATGTTATATGTTGACAGACTGTGCTGGACAAAGCAGAGGCCTTTGATGTCAGCCCTTTTAAAATGATAACTATAGCAGATTTTTATTACTATGCTGAGGCCTGATATCAGAAGATGTTCTCTTATTCTAAAATAGAATAAGATCCATATTTGGCTTTAATTATTATTATCTAGTTTTCTTATTGTTTTATTTTCTGTATTATTATTCTTGTTATTCTTTAGCTAAAATGAAAAGGAAAACAACAACAAGGAGGTCAACTTCCATATGCTTAATATGTAATATAGTAATATCATAACTACAATTTATGCTGCCCAGATTTTTCTGCTATGAGGTGAGTGGCAAATAAATTCAATCAATCAATCAATCAATCAATCAATCAATCAACAAACTTCCATGTATGTTGGGGGGTGGGAAACAGGAACAGGAATTTTCTAAATGCTGCTAGCCAAGTTACAGTGTTTATAATTGTGCTACTTTTAGATAGACCACTTCAGTGGTGGGTTCTAATCAGTTTTACCACTAGTTCGCATCATGCACGCGCTTTGTGCGGGATCGCCTTTGAGACTATTAGGGCAACTTACCCTGCCACAATATAAATGACATCTTCAATTAGTTATAAGTAAAATATTTAACAGAGAAAATATAGCCTTGTCTTTATTGATTGTCAGACTGTATTTATTTAAGGGGGGGAGAGAAATCAGAAAGCACATTTTTTGAAATTATCTCATCTATAATGTGATATTTTTGTAACTCGGTGAGGGATCACATTATGAATCATCAAGTAAAATTATGAAGTCTTTTTTAAAAAAACAAAACATGTAGTTTATATAAATTCAAATGCAAACATTTGCATTGTTAACAGGATTTTTTTTTAAAAAAAAATTTCACATGTGTTTGATGAAATACTTCCTAAACTGCCCATCATTGATTGGGAGAAGGTAAGTGGGAAATTGCTTTGTTAAACTCCTTTTCCAAGATCAGTTTTCACAGAAAAAAAGACAAATTAATAAAATTATTGGCAGTTATGCAGAAATATCCCCCAATGACAGTTACTAATAGGAAAAGGATAGTTTTGGAGACGATGATTCCATTACAATGCAGTAAATTAAAAGACTGTGAAGTAAGAAAAACCATTTCAGAAGTTATTTAAATGAAGAAACAGTAACTCAGAAAGACAGTGACTATTTTTCTTAAATTAGGGTTTGCTTGCAGAAAGATTTGCACATAGAATCCAGTTAGATTTATAGTTTTGAAAAGAATTAGACCTGAAAAGCATGGAGAATTCAAAGAGCTTTGCCTTACTAAATACAGTAAGCCTATTGGAATCTTCCTACCTCTCTTTGTAACATAAACCAAAGCTAAAATGCTCAAATGGTAACTCCTGCTTTTCTGCAGCATCTTGACACTAAGTTCCTTGTTTATTTAATAAATTTATGATGTGCCATCAAGCAGTTTTCAACTACTAGCAACTATATATTCCCCATGCTTTTTCAGGTGTACTGATCTCTAAGGCCATCCAGCTTGGTATTGATCATCCTTGTTTCCTTTTTCTTTCACCATTCCCAGCATCAGAAACTTCTCTAGAGAGCTACATCTTTGTATAACGTGTCTGAAGTAAGATAGTTTGAGCCCATGTTAAACTAATAGCCATCCAATATCCAAAATTCTCTGTGCAGTTTACATTTATTTGTGGCAAAAGGTTTCTCACAGATTGTAGTCTTATATTCAGTTATACACAGGTTATTGGGGGAAAAAACAATTTTTTTCAATGTTACAAGTGATACATAATTCCTCAATGAAAGAAATAGAAGATAATATATAATCCACACCATTACTTTTGAAATGAAGTTTCCAGGGATTTGTGAGTAAAGGGTGTATGCAATTGTCAAAATGTCAGGATGGTAGCCAGAAATGCATGATCAAGGTGCCACCCTTTTTTTTTGTTTTGTTTTGCACCTGTCATACAGTTATTTACACCACTGATCACTAGGAAGAGATATCTTGTTTCTTACAGCATACTGAAAATATCACATTTTGACATAGTTGAATGTGGAGAACCCACAACTCAAAACCAGCACATATCTTACATGCAAAAAGTATTGAATATCTTCCACTAAAGAAAGATCAGGTATGAGCATAGACTGAATCAGATCAGGTCAGAGCATAGACTGAATCAAGTGGACAAATAACCCTGATGTGGAATAAAAGCAGCCATACCTGTATATGTATCACTAGGTAACTCTGAATTTGGCAAACCAAAGTAATGTAAATATAACCCACTGGATCTTTTAACATTAAAGGTTTCCCTCACACATATGTGCTAGTTGTTCCCAACTCTAGGGGGCGGTGCTCATCTTTGTTTCAAAGCCGAAGAGCCAGCGCTGTCCGAAGATGTCTCTGTGGTCATGTGGCCACAGAACCAAAAGCGCACAGAACGCTGTTATCTCCCCACCAAAAGTGGTCCCTATTTTTCTACTTGCATTTTTTACATGCTTTTCAACTGCTAGGTTGGCAGAAGCTGGGACAAGTAACGGGAGCTCACCCCGTTACGTGGCATTAGGGATTCGAACCGTTGAACTGCCAACTTTTTGATTGGCAAGGTCAGCATCTTAGCCACTGAGCCACTGCATCCCTCTTTTAACATTACAAGCCCTTAAATGTCTTGAGCGAAACTCATCTTGCAGTCCAGAACAAATACTCTATTTAAGATAGAAAGCATACTTTTTAAACCATTTTTGGTTTCATCAGAGAAGAGCCATGGAATAAGACATCATATGATGATATCACTGAGGAACCCGGCCTAGAATTTTAAACTCCATTTTGCATGAGATTCAGGGCTTTAAAAACAACATAAACCACATTCATTCTACTTCTGCCATCATTTTTGTAATCTGAGCATATACGCTATAGGTTTAAAGCTATTTGTTAAGAACTTACTATTTATACACAACATACATACACAGACTCACAAACAGGGATATCCTCTGAGTAGTCATAAAAATCAAAGTGTCAGTCATGACCACATAAATGAAGCCTCTTTCTTTTTTTTTCATGTGTTGGGCAAGTACAATTTTTCTTTTTTAAAAAAAAGGAAATTTCATCACATAATCCTAGCTACCATCTCAACATTTTGATGCCCACACAAGCACATGCACGCATTCTTGGGCAAATCCCTGAAATTCATATTGTAAAAGTAATAATATGAACTATGTACTATATTCCTACATTTTTCAATAATCTGTAACACGACTGTAAGTCTAGAGTCTATGTGATTTCCTATACTATGAGTATATCAACGAGCTAATGCTATTGCAATTGCAGGTTAGAATCTCCTCTCTAGTGTTTTCCCACAGGTACCAAGTATGCTTTCAGATAAACGAATAACATTTCCCATGACCGAACATAACTGGGTCCAATTAGATGATCTTCATGTCTGTATTAATTGTGCCTAGCACTACAATGCTACTATAAGTAATGTAAGTTTTATTACAACAAATAACTACCATAAGTAATGTAAGTTTTATTACAACAAATGAGGAGGCATCAAATTTTTAAGGATCCTTTCTTCGTTTATAACTATTCTACAGAAGTCAATAGTTTGCTTGATAACCTGACATTAAATTATTGAAAATTACTGAAAACTTCCTAATTGGGCCTCCTCTGATTGATGGCACAATTGAAGAATGATTACTATGTATATGTATATACATAGTACTATGTATATCCTAGGTGCAGAGAAACTACTACATGCTGTGTATTTTAAACTGGCTATTTAATGGGATGGTTTTTCCTCCCATTGTTACATTATATCATTTTTTAAAAAGCTAATTCCAAGGAATGCTACCTGAAGTCATACTTAAACAAGGCAAATTAAAAATTAGAGTTACTATGAAATTTTACTTCCTTGAGCCTTCATGAAAGATAAATGCAGGTTATTCATCAAATTTGCCATGATGATGTCAGCCACATTAATTTAAATACATGAAAAGAGTAAGTAAAAAGGAATATTAGGACAGGGACGGTAGGCACGCTGGTGCACTTAAGCACGCCCCTTACAGACCTCTTAGAAATGGGCTGAGGTCAACAGTAGACAGTTTAAGATTAAAGTTTTGGGGGGTTTGGGGAAGAAACTACAGAATCAGGTAGTGCATTTCAGCCATTAACCACTCTGTTACTGAAGTCATATTTTCTGCAATCGAGTTTGGAACAGTTTACCTTGAGTTTGTATCTATTATTTGCTCATGTATTGTTGTGGTTGAAGCTACATTCATCTACTTCTCATCAGCACCACTGCTGTACCTAACAGACCATCTCTGGCCAGGAAATTCTGAATATGTTAAGAAAAATTCTTCAAATATATCAAGAATATAGCTATAAACTCTAATCTGTTTCTTGACACAATTAAAAAAAATGATCATTATATTTAAAACCCTAAATCAGTGTTTCTCAACCTTGGCAAGTTTAAGATGGGTGAACTTCAGTGGTGGGATTCAGCCAGTTCACACCACTTCAGGAGAACTGGTTGTTAACTTTCTGAGCAGTTTGGTGAATAGCTTGTTGGAAGAAATTATTAGGGCAGAGAACAGGTTGTTAAATTATTTGAATCCCACCACTGGTGAACTTCAACTCCCAGAATGCCTGCCAGCCATATTGGCTGGGGAATTCTGAGAGTTGAAGCTCACCCTTCTTAAATGTAACCAGGTTAAGAAATGCTGCCCTCAATATGCTAAGAGGATACTAGTCAGTCTGCACTGAAGCTCTTCTGTAGATCTTTTTCTGCAGCTTCCCAACAGCTGACTTGTAGCTAGGACTGATTTTTTTTGATAGTTATCTCTTTAAATTATCTTGCCCCAATACAGTAAGAAGGCATGTGACAAAAAGAAATAAAACAGGATAAATAACATTTTTTTCGCAGTTTTATCACCGTAAAATTAAGACATATATTTCTCTGATCTATCTCTATGTTTAAATTTATTTATTTAATATTTATATATTTCACTAGGAGCTCTGGAAGTACCTTTCTAGCTTGGGTCATCCACTGATATTCTTCTTTCTTTTTCTCTTCCCCTTTCACTTTTCCTCTCTCTCTCCCTTTTATTCTGCTAACCATTTTTGCATTAATACCTATTACAAACACAAACCTTTCCAAGGTGAATACTGGCCATTAATAGGCACTTCATTCCTTGATAGATTCCATTTTCATAGCTGATAGAAGTCATTCAAATAATACTCGCATCCTGAATAAGAAATGAATGACATGAGGGCTGTAGAAATGTATAGTGCCCATAAAACTATGAAACTGAATTAGCACAATAAGGCTTTTGTCATACCAGAACATATCTGAGTTCAAGCATTTCCATTGACTGCAAAACTGTAGTAGATTATAAAAGTATAGATTAGGACAAAATTACAAAAAATAAATACCAGATATTGTAGTTCAATAATAAGGGAGGGGAGAGGAAGAACTACCAATGACAAGTTATTTTTAATTTTTTTTATCCCACCTTTATTATTTTTATAAATAACTCAAGGTTGCAAACATATCTTCCTCCTATTTTCCTATTTCCTACTTTCCCCTAAATAACAACCCTATGAGGTGAGTTGGGCTAAGAGAGAGAGAGAGTGACTGACAGAAAATTACTCAGCTGGCTTTCATGCCTAAGGACTAGAACTCACAGTCTCCTGGTTTCTACTCTGGTGCCTTCACCAGGTATTTTGTTTGTCTTTGCAACCTCACAGGGATTTTATCAATTTATATTCACCAAGCCTCTGCCAACTTCATCATACTGTTCCAATAGTTGGCCTAAAGTGAATTGTTAGGCTCTAAAATCTGAAGGAGAAGCAAGGATTATCGATTGTACACATTGTTACATTGTCCTTCTCACTGAAATGCATGGAGTCCCTCAGCTAGTGTTTACTTTTCACTTTGCCATAATGGAAGTGGGTTGTTAAAGAGCTATTTTTATAACTCAAAGCTTTTCCCTTTTTTTTTTCCATGTAGTGTTCCTTTGTATTAGAAGGAACAACCGGGCAACTCAATTTGCTATAGAATGAGAATTTGCAAAGGCCACTTATTCCTTCTTTGTAGGGTATTTACTTCCCCATCCAGTTGTGTAGCAGCTACAAACTTGATAAGCTTGACTCAAATAATTAATAGAAACGTTGAATAATACAGAGTCCAAGACTACCACCCCCCCCCCCCGGCCCGGTATCTTCTCAATACCTTTCCAATTTGGTGAAGTTTCTTTGATTAGCACTGTTTGAATTTGATTGCAGGGTCAGCTATGTCTCCACCTAATTGTTATACCATGAAACTCACACATGCTGACCAAAGTATCATGGGACACTTTGTGAAGTGTTTTGCTTTGTACAGTATCTATAATATTCCCGCATTCTATTTAGAATGTTACCCAATCAAAAATAAAATAGAATAAGAATAGAACAGAACAGAACAGAACAGAATTCTTTATTGACCAAGTGTGATTGGACACACAAGGAATTTGTCTTTGGTGTTTATGCTCTCAGTGTACATAAAAGAAAAGATACATTCATCAAGAATCATAAGGTACAACACTTAATGATAGTCATAGGGTACAAATAAGCAATCAAACCATACAAGGAAACAATCAATATAAATCGTAAGGATGCAAACAACAAAGTTAAGTCATATAGTCATAAGTGGGAGGAGTTGGGTGATAGGAACGATGAGAAGATTAATAGTAATGCAGACTTTTTGCTTGTCAAATTTATTTAGATGAATATTTCTTACCCAATATTTATGCATCAACAAACAGGAAATGCTCCCAGCATGAAGCATAATAAAAACACAAAATACAATGAATACTAAAATAAAAAACATAAAAACTCAAATGAATTGAAACAGTTAAAAGTAGAGGTCAAAAATAGTAGTGGGATAGAAGCATATTCAAATCTAATCCAATAGCAGAAGTGCAGGAAAATAAAAAGGGATAAAAGGTGCCAGGAAGCTATACATACTGTAGATGAGAGGTGAAATTTCATTTATTTATTTATTAAATAAATCACACATAAGTGACTCTGGGAGGCTTACAACATTAAAAACAGTTTTTGCTTCCACGGTGCCTATCTACATCCCAATCTTTTGTCTTTTTCCATTTGTGGCTTGTGTTTGTGTTTTCATAAACCATCACCAAATTTTTGTATAAATTGTTCTATTATTTTTCAACAACATTGTAGTGCAAACAAAAGTTGTAGTGCAAAGTATTCCTGTTCAAGGTTTCCATCAGCTTCTTTCTTTCAATAGACTCTATTTTACAAAGATCCTTGCATTATCATTAGCTATTTTCTCTGTGTCTATGAAAGAAAGACCATAGAACATGACATAGAACATGCACTGTAAGAAAATAATCTGGTTCTAGTGCTAATGCAAGAATGGCTGCCAAGAATCAAATCTGTCCACTCTACATTCCTTTTCTGTATTAGTGCATGGAGTGGGTCTTGCTCAGAAATTGGAGTGGGACAGCATTCCTAGATTTGTCACAAAGATTAGCTGTGCAACTTGATCCAGCTCCAAGAGTCCATGACCCCACAGACTTTACTCTGCTAGTCATTGCCATCCCTAGAAGTCAATGGCCAGAGACCAAAACAGAGATGGCAAAACACCATCAACAAAGATATGCAACTCCTGAGCCTGTGCTCTGGAGACACAGCTGACCATGCAAAGTGGCATTCAATGATCTGAAAAGTGGCCCCTGCACCTGCAGGAATACGCTAGGACAGGGGTCAGCAACCCATGTCTCTGGAGCCATATGTGGCTCTTTCATCCCTCTGCTGCATCTCCCTGTCACTCAAAATATGCATTACAAGCGCCAATGTGTGATACCTGCTGGCATGCGATTTATTGAGCTTTTTGACTCCTGGTAGGCCAACCATGGATAAATCTAAGAAAATAAAAGTTTCAGAAGAAAAAAGAACATTTAATTCAACTACATATGCTAGTTCTGTGGCCTCTCAGGAAATAGTCAGGCACGGGAAGGGTTTTGTGGCTCCCGGTGTTTTCTTTTATGTGGGAAATGGAAATGGCTTTTTGAGTGTTTAAGGTTGCCGACCCCTGCACTAGGAAGAAGAGTCATTGCCACCCATAGGGGGCAGTGGTCATCTCTGTTTTAGGGCCATTGAGCCAACATTGTCCAAAGCATTTTCATGGTCATGTGGCCAGCATGACATCACAGAGCACTGTGAGTTTTCCACCAAGTTTTCTACCAATTTATCTACTCACATTTGCTTGCTTTTGAAATGCTAGATTGGCAGGAGCTGGGGCAAGGATGGGAGCTCAGCCTGTCACATGGCACTCGGGTCTTGAACCTGGGTTACCGGCTTTTCAGCTGACAAACCAAGCATTTTAAATCCTGAGCCACTGCATTGCCCTAAGAGTCCATGGCTGAAATGAAAAACTATTGTCTGAAGCACATGCTAGCCATTTCTTTCCTCCATTCTGCATTACCATTTATAGTCACCTAGAGCAAGATTTGTCTCACACCAGGAGCACAGCCTATTTCCTTTTGAGTTATACATTGCACCTCTCACATGAATTACATTTAAAGGAAGATTTCAAATTTATTTCATTTGTGTTAGTGACACTTTGAAACCAAAGCCTGCTCCTATATGGCATTTTCCTCTAAAGGAGTTAGAGAGATGTGTAAGACTGAAAGAGCAAGAGGGAGAGAGAAAGAGGACAGTTGTGTTTTTATATGCATTTATTACAGAAAACTGTGCATAAAAATAAGTTAATAATAATAAATAATTATTAAATAATAATAAAAATAAAAAGAAGATATTTTTAAGTTATAAAGATGGCTAGATAGGATAATGCATGAACATCTGGGACACTGAAACCTATGCCTGCTAATGAATAACATCCCTATTGATTCATTAAGTTTTGCTTTCCAAGCTGCAACAAAAGCTAAGCATTTATGTTGGTATATAAAGATAACAACATTGATTTTAATTTCTGCTATAGATTTGATTCTCACCAAGGAGCCAAAGTCTTGCTGATGTTGCTTCATTTCAGCACGGCACCTTCTCCTAATTGCATTTTCTGCTGAGAGAAGCAATTTGAAGAATTGTGAGAGGATGCAGGTGAGCTCCCAAGAGGCTCTTCACAGCTCATTAAAACTTGGTAACTCACAATTATTGTGATTTCAGAGAGATTGCATATCGCCACTTGTACAGATCCATGACTTTTTGCAAAACAAAACAAAATTATAAACACCAATTCATGAATCACATTTTGGAGCTTTTTGGAATATACACAGATATGCTTCAAGTATCAGGAGGCTTTTTAGAGCAATTTTACACCCTTCTCATATAGCAGGGGTTTTCAAACTTGGCAACTGTAAGACTTGTAGTCTTCAACTCCCATAATTACTCAGCCACCATAGCTTATACAGTTGCTTCAGAGGCTATCTGCCTAAGTCCGTGTATACGTACACACAACCACTAATAAAGCAAAACAGTTGAGTATGCTCATATATTTTTCAAATTAACTCTTTTGGATTGTTTATACAGTCCTATTAAATATACTGTTGCACAAAGTTATTGAACACTCTATGGGCCAGATGCGTCATGCACAGGCCACATCCACCCTGGCTCCGCTGAGGCAAAAAATGTCACGATACGTCACGATGCGTCACGTGACGCAATCGAGTTTGACACCCACGCTCTAGAATGATTGTTCAATGAGAAGCTCTTGATACAGTTACTTACCACATTGTATCACATTGCAAGCTCCAACTCTTTGGGCTGTTTGTGTGCCATCAGGAGGATGCATATAGAAAAGAGGTGGAAGCTTGGATCAACGCATTTCCTATTGCTTCATTATCTCGCCTTCCTCTCTGCCATCATGCTATTTTTATTTCCTTCATCTTCATCTTACCTTCTCCGTGTATATTATTTTTTCCATATACTGTCCATGTTTTTGAACTAACTGCTTCTGTCTACGTTCTTTCTTCAGCTCTCCTTTCAAAGTTCACAATCTTGCCTTTATCAGGCCTACATCATCCATACTCCTCACATTCCTCCCATGTGTTTTGGTAAATTCTCTCTTTCCTTACAACCAACTCCTATACTTACTTTGGATAGGTGGTGTCTTTGGGGACACTGATAAACATCATTTGAGAAGTCCTCCAATAATTCCTTGCAGGATTATTTCTTGATGCCGAATTGCCAAGAAAATTGAATTTGCCCTGATAAATTGCATATAAAAGATTTTATTTTAGAGATATTTTTTTCAAACAAAAATGTACGTATCTGGATATATTGCAATTGCATGCATATAGGTTCATACTGGAGTACAATATGCATCTGGCTAGCTTCGGTGCTCTTTAAGATATGGTTTGCAGGGGGCAATGACTTTATCTTAGCAACAGTAGGCCTGGATCTCATTCTCTGACTACCCAGGTGAGTTTAAGAAAGATGATAGAAAAGACACAGGTAGAGTCAAAATGTACAAATCTGAAAGCACTTTTGGGAATAGAAAGTAATTGAGGAAGAACACTATTTCAGGGAGGAAAAAAAAGCGAATTTGGAAAATCTGACAATACAATATGAAGAGGAAATAACTCACCATAAGAAAGAAATGCCGTGAAAAGAAACTGAATTTTGCAAGTACAAAATCAAAATGCTTGATTGTGCTCATGATATAATTGCTGTTATTATGTGACGGTTAGCTAGCAATATTTGAAAAATGGTCTTTGAAGACCTAAGACTCTGTTATTTTCGTAGTGTAAAATGAATAATTTGCTCTCAGGGGAAAAAAAGGGGATCTGGACACCTATGGACCATCTTCATCTTGTGCACAATCCTGTGCACGCACCCGGCCCCACTGCGAACCGGTAGTAAAGGTAAGTAGAACCCACCCCTGCTCCTATAGGATGACCTTTCAAGCTATATTTAAAGCTGGCCAAATTTATTGTAAATAATATTTTATTTACAATGTAAGATAATTATATTTCTGCTAGATTTCAGTACTCTTCTTTTGTTGTAGGAGTTTCCTAAATTTGTTTCTATTCATCTACCTTTGGAAGAAATGCTTTGGTTTATATTATCATTGCACATCAGTCTCTTTACTTCTCTGGTTTGTGGAATATAAAACCAACTATGAAGAGAGAATGTTTATTGTAAAAGGAAGCAGAGTTAAGGTTAGATCAAAATTTTATTTTATAGGGATTAGTGAAGTCAAGGTAAAACTTCAGATAGGTGTCTACAAAAGCATTCCAACTATAACAGGCAGATTACTGAAACAGGCTACCAAGAGATTAACAGGTTCTTCAGTATTGGCAGGCTCTAGGAGCAGTGATTGTGCCATCTTTTGTACCTTCAGTTGATTGCTCCTGATGATTTTTAATCCTGTAAACTGCCCAGATTCATCATGTGTGAGTTTAGGTTTTTTTAAATGCAGACAAGATGTTTAATACTTTTAACTCCTCATTTACTATTCCAGTTTGTTGTTATGTTCCGATGAGGAGTCCAACTCCTGTGACTCTATGAATATAAAGTCTCTAAACTGTCCTATTGGTCACCATATTATGTAATTCTTTCAAGTCTATTCTTGTAGTTCCCAGTACTCTGTCTAGCCATCTCATATAAACTGTTGGGTTCTTTGCCTTCTGCTCACCTTGCCCAGCATAATCTTTCCCATGGATGCATCAGTCCTCATGCTGTATCCAAAGAATGATAGACTTCGTTTCATAGTCCTTGCTTGTAATGAGCATTCAGGCTTTTCTGTGGTACTGAATAGTTACTTCAAAGAATGAGAAGCAGTTTACCTCAGACCATATTTCAATGGAGTTGATCTTTTTCCTCTCACAATTGCAAAGAGCACATCCTTCACATTTGTTTATCATAACAGGGAAGACCATTCTAACTTTTCTCTTTATTGAATGTCACTTTTTTTGATGAGCTTTTATAGGTATCCCACCAACCTTTTGTAGAGGGCTTAAGCCGCTACTAAGACAGTGGTCAGAGACAGGTAGCTTGAGTCTGAGTCAAGAAATTAACTTGAGAAAAAAATCTCAGACAAGCCCTTCCCTAGACCACACAAAGATAAAGGGGGGGGGAAATGAATTCACACTTGCAAGATTCTGTTATTACAACTGTTACAGTAAAAGTAGTCCTTACTTGTATGACAGTGGTTTCTTAGTCTAGCCTATCATGTAGGATTCATGCATCTTGACCCTCATTATTCTTCTCTAAATCTCTTTTGCATACCATTTTTATTGATTCTGGAACCTAGAAAATTGAAACTGTCAACAACTTCTATAATCTCACTTTTTTATCTTAAATTCCTTTAGTTTCATGGTAGGCATGGTCTTTGTTTTCCTGATTCTTAAAAAAAAAATCCAACTTTTTGCTTTCCTCTTTTACTTTCAAAATAATCATACTTAGGTCTTCTTCACTTTCAGCAGCACTGAAATCTAGTATTATCCCCCAACATATTTCTTCTTAGTTCATATTTCATGCAAAAAAAAAATCTTCATGGATTTCTACCCCAGATTATAGGCAAAGACAGCAGATGATCAGATGTTATTGTGAAGCTCTTATGAATAATCGGGATGCTAAAAATCTGAAGTAGCTTGTTCAAATCTCTCTCACTCTCTCCCTCCCTCCCTCCCTCCCTCCCTCTCACTCACTCACTCACTCTCACTCTTATTCTATCTGTTTTCTCTCTGAGGATTGAAACTATTTTATCACCGAAGCAAATTTTGCCCAAGGTGCTTTTCAGATGGAAAATATTGTATTTATATTCATCATTCACTAACTTGGGAGAAGAGAATCTATTAGACTGTTTTTTAATGAGTAAAGATAGAAAGGAGGTAGAATATGAGTGGCACCTGGACCCTGAAGCAATCAAGCTCCCAGTGGCCATGGTAACCACTGCAATGGCATTGGGAAAGAGAGACGAAACAGCTAGAAGAAGTCTGTTTTCTCTATTATAGAAAGAAAGCTTGAAAACAACAGATGAACACCCAATAAGCACAAATGTTGCACTTACGTATTAAGATAATGAGTTGTAAAGAAGAGATGTGATAATCAGTGGGAATCCACTTTGTATAAATACTGCATGTATTCACATCTTTTTTTATTCCAGGTGGCTGGTTTTGTTCAGCCATCTAATTTTCTGTGGTTCTTTTTATTTATTTAATTTATTTATTTAATTTATATGCTACCATCTCCCCAATAAGGCAACTCTGGACAGTTTACAAGATATAAAAAAATAGAAAAACACTTCACCTTTTAAAACTGTGCAAATTAAACTACATGTATAGTTTTGTATATATAATCACTCAATATATGCAGCTTGTACACATTCTCACACAACTTTCAGAACTACCCATAAATTATGCTTATTTCATGAAGTTTTCCATTGCACAGGATTACAAATTATAGTGTTCTTTGATTTCTGCTGCCATTTATTCCACTTAAATGGTGTTTATTATAAGATTATCCTCTATGGTTTGTTTTCATTTTACCATGTTCCAATATGATGTATGTTGATGCCTATTGTCTTATAAAAATTCGTGGATGTGGAGATAGCTTTTCCTGTAGATTTATAGGTCTCTCCAACTTCAGATCAACAACTTTAGACCCAAATTTATATTATATGAATGAATATCAGCCAAGAGCTGCATTTATGCTGAATTGCTGTTTATGTGGACCATATAGAAATAGTCACTATGAAATGATATTTATAGCAGCCCCCTTTTGATGGTTACACTATGAGGTCCTCATAGGATTAACAAGACCCCATGGATGTAAATTTGCCCATGGATTCAGTCTTGCATGAAACTGAAAGAAACATGAATTGCTTTCTTCTTGGTCAAAAATCCAATTCATTTAAGGTTATGTTTTTGCAATATGAGTTCATCTCAATATAAGCCTCTAGGCCTGTAGATGTCCAGGCAATTATTCTGAAACTAACACCATTGCTGGCGCAGCTGAATACCATATGGAAGGCATGTCTCTTACGAGTTGTTTAAACCACTTGTGCCCCAATATGTTTCTAACAATGAGGAATGTACTCTCAGCAATGATTTTTCAATTTGAAAAATCCATTCTCATTTCAGAAATCATCTAGCTCAGAGTTCACACATTTGTCATTTGTTACAAGTCCAAAGTTGGTCTCTAGCTTGCACTCTTTCTAGCCCTGGAAGTGGAAAAGAAAAAGCTGGTAGAAAAATTACTAAATGAACATAGTGCCATGAGAGGGCAGACAATATGTTCCTTTCTATCAGTTCAGAGAAAAAGTGTCTGCTTTCTTCCAGAAGAATCATTATTCAGAGCAATGGCTCCAGGTAGTAAAGGAATAAAATCCTTTTGTGAAATGTTGGGGGTGTCTCTTTAAAGAAAGGGCAGATTCTTCATAAAATATGAAATATTTGAAATATTCAGGTTGGACAGGTAAATCAAAGAGTCCCAGTGTAGTCTTCTATCTAGCCAATTTATGGATGTCATTGCATTCTTTACTTCGTTATACCATTTTTGAGAGTACACCACCCAGACTCACTCTAAGAGTGAGATGGGTGGTCTCTAAATTTGATAAATAAATAAAATAAATAATTTCTAGTCCAAGCAAAATAGCAACAAATTCAAAGTCATCTTTCAATGATGTTTCGATTTTTCCCCAGTTACATTTACCTGGCCCACCAAAACAGGAAGACGGGGTATGTTGCAGGTCCCATCTATTAAGGAAGAATGCCAGATAGGACCTAGAAGAAGGGCCCTCTCTGTAATGGCTCCTTCACTTTGGAACATCATTCTCTCAGACATAAGGTTGGCCACCTCCTTGTTACTTTTCCAGAAGATAGGAACAAACAGTTTCCAGAACAAACAGCTTCTGTAAAAGAAACAACTTTACATATGTACCTAAAGAGCAAAATCAATGGAAACATGTCACTCTTAGAAGAAAACAACAACCAAAAGCCTCTACTATCTACTCTTGCCCAGTCCAATGAAACCACTCTGGAACTGAACAATTGCTTTCATAGATTAGGCAAAACCTAGTTCAAAAACAGTAACTGTGAGAGGAGTCCTAGTGGACGATCAGTTAAACATATGCTAGCAGATGCTGCAGCAGCCAAAAAAGCTAATACGACCTTTGGTTGAATAAACAAAGGCATAGAATCAAAATCACGTGGAGCATTAGTACCACTTTATAAAGCCTTAGTAAGACCACACCTGGAATACTGCATCCAGTTTTGATCACCACATTACCAAAAAGTTGTTGAGACTTTGGAAAAAGTGCAAAGAAGAGCAGCTAAGATGATTAAGGGCCTGGAGACTAAAACATATGAAGAATGGTTGCAGGAATGGCCAGTCTAGAAAAAAGAAGGACTAGGGGTGACATGACAGCAATATTCCAGTATTTGAGGGGCTGCCGCAAAGCATCAGAGTGCAGAATAAGAAACAATGGGTGGAAACTGATTAAGGAGAGAAGCAACCTGGAATTAAGGAGAAACTTCCTAACAGTGAGGACAATTAACCAGTGGAACAACCTGCTTTCAGAACTTGAGGGTGCTTCATCACTGGAGGTTTTTAAGAAGAGACTGGACAGCCACCTATCTGAAATGGTATAGGGTCTCCAGCTTAAGCAGGGGGTTGGACTAGAAGACTTCCAAGGTCCCTTTCAGCTCTATTCTGATTGATTGATTGAAGATCTTGAAGGCAAGGTTTTGTCAGTGGGCCTGGGTCTCCTAGGTTGATTCAGAACCAATCAAGTAGCTTGTATGATTGTATTAATATTGTTGATTTTTAATGTTGCATGTCACTCGGAGTCTCCATGTGTGAATTGGGTGGCCCTACAAATCTATTTAAGAAATCAATAAATATTTAACCATTTGGGGGGGGGGGATTTGTAAGTATGCATCTTCATGGCCAAGTTGAGCAGAATTTCATTTTGATGTGATTACAATGGAACAATCCAAGTTTTCCATGGTGTCCCACTAGGCTCCTCTTTCAGGATTCCTCAGGCAACAAGCACATAGTCTAAATATGTGATACCAAATCAGAAATACAGCTGATCTTCATCAAGCCACTGAAAGATGGGCACTATCAGCTTTCTCTTCCTAAATTATTGCATCTGATCATCATATTGGAAATACTCTAATAATTGACACGAGTTCCTGTATTTTCCTATTCTTTTTGTTTTTGTATGTATGTTTGATAAATTTCAAACTGTAACCTTGATTTCACTGATGGAACATAAGCTATCTTGGGGAGTGAGATGAGACATAAGGCAAAAACAAATGGCACCAAAATACATCCCTTCATTGCTCCATGAGTACCATATGTCCTCCTTTAGCAGTAGCTTTAGGTTATATATTCTTGGCGTATATTCTGTGCTAAATGTGCGGATAATGATTGTTAAATCCTCCCCCCTTTTTGTTAAAACCTAAAACTCCTTTACCTTTAAAAATGAGAACCAATGAGAACTAATTAAGACTCCATGGATCTTGACATGGCCTTGTCCTCAGTCATCTATGACATGTGTGGAGTCTTCTGTTTTGCCCATATTTTTTCTAATTAGATTTACAAACAAATTAACCTACTCAGCAAAACAGGAAAATACTTGCAAACCATAGATGAGTATCCTAAACGCATAAGGCCCACCATGTACCCATATTTTTTGGAGTATAAGATGCTCTGGACTATAAGACGTACCTACCTTTTTTGGAGAGGAAAACAAGAAAAAAAAATCTGCCTCTGCCTCCCAGCAATTTGCCTCATTGCAGCAAACAGCCTGCTTTAGTTTCATTTCCATTTTCAGCACAGCCTGATTAGCACAAGAAAAAAAAATCTGCCTCCCAGCAATTTACCTCCTTGCAGCAAACAGCAGAGGCCCGCACTGCAATAGGCAATGGCAATCCCTGCAGCTTGAAACAGCTGAGGGTCAGGAGGCCGATCTAACTGACAATCAACTGCTTGTGCTAATTAGGCTGTGCTGAAGCTGAAACAGGCTGTTTGCTGCTTGCTGCAAGGAGGTAAATTGCTGGGAGGCATAGGCCAAAGGTGAGGGCCGGCAGGTGGGTGGGGCTACATTCGGTGTATAAGACACACCTAATTTTCACCCCCTTTTGAGGGGGAGAAGTGCATCTTATACTCTGAAAAATACAGTATGTGTGTTGGTTGAAATTTAACAGTTTATGAGCCCCCTTTCAATGTAAGAGACTCACATTTAACAGATTTCAGATGCAACAGGCCTTGATCTTGGTCATCTATGGCATGTGTGGAGTCTTCTCTTTTGCCCATATTTTTTCTAATTGGATTTGCAAATGAATTAACCTACTCAGCAAAACAGGAAACCATTGGTTCAGGCATTTATGTGATAGGATTCCCCCATAAACATTTTTGATTGACTTATCTACCCTTCTGGAGTTTATAAATTGAATTAAAATTGTCTTCTGCTGATCTATTTGATTGGAAGTATCTGTTGGCTACTTGTACCTTGAACAATGAAGTGAAAGATGTCTTGTCAAGGAATCAAAGGCAGATGATGAATCACCTGCCACAGCGCTAACATGCTTACAAGGTACTGCAGCATTGGACTTCTCGATTTACAGCAACAAATAAAAGGAAACTGCAATCAAAGCCACTCCAAGTTCTTTCTTTCCTTTTTGTGCGGTAATTTTTTTCATTTTATAAACGTACAATGTGCATATGATACCAGCCTCACATGGAGCTGTTAGTTATTTATAGTTCATTTTTATAATGGGGATTCTTTTTTCTGGAATTTATTTTACAAATCAAAAGTGGGATTGCTATAATGCTTCTAAAGAATTGGTTTAATTTACCACAACAATAAAATATAAGTTCTGTGAGTCATATAGAAAAGGCAATACAATCTTCTCCTTGCCATAATATCTACTTAGTTTGCTGCTGATCATATTATTTTCCTTTGAATCTACATCCATTAACACTGTGTGTTTCTGCGTGTGTAGTACATAAGAAATGGCAAACATGATTTATTCATATATGTGTTATTTACATTCCTCCCCAGTTGAATATAGGTTTGAGGACCTAATATTTCACATAGCTTTTAAAAAGTGAAAAGAAATGCCTGTTGAGATTTGGATTAAGGTAGATATTTCTATTGCCTAGGATGTTAAACACTATTGATATACTAAACGAGATGTTAATCTGGCATTTTATAAAGGAGCACTGAAAGCTAAATATTTTATTTGCACCACAAATGTTGAATATTTATGCCATCAGGAAAGTCCAACCTTTATTGAAAATGAATTTAGGGATCAGATACATCAATGCATAAATTTACCCTTGGAAACGTCACACTTAAATTAGAATGTCAGGTCTCACTTGCTGAGAATTATGGGACTGGTTATCCAGGACCCATTAGGGAAAAAGAAACTCCTTCACTGATGATCCAAGTTAGGTTTCTTGAATCTGAAGGACTAGATGAACAATTACAAGGTAGTAACAGTGGAGATTTTTGAGAAGTGTCTGCCATTCTCAAATGTCTGTAGGAGATGACTAGCCTGAGCCCAAGGAGAAGTCAAATGCATCATCAGTCTTGAGTCCCTTCACACAGACAAGAGATCTAAGTCCAGCCCACTTTGAATTCCACTGACTCTTATCTACTGCCAATTTTCTTTTACTGTTAGTAGCTCAGATTCTTATAGAGAACTTAAGCTTGTAATAAATCTTTATATTCATTTCAACTGTCTGGATTCCTGATTTCCTGTGCTTGACAATGTCAATTAAATCATAAATCATGTCATTTGCAGCTATTTATTATATTTGCATAATTATATCTTTATGCAAATAACATAAATTTATGCAAATGATGCAATTATTTACATTTCAACCTAAATTTAACTGCCTGATCCAGAGTTCAGGTGACATGTTTTAAGTGAATGTCAAGACAAAAATAAGGCCTGTTGCATCTGAAGTCTGTTAAATGTGAGTCTCTTACATTGAGGTTACAAAGGGGGCTTATAAACTGTTAAATTTCAACCAACACACATACATGGTGGGCTGATGATTTAGGATACTCATCTATGGTTTGCAAATATTTTCCTGGAAACAGGAAACAGACCCTTTAAGAGCAAGAGCAAGAAAAACTAGGGAAAGTTAGGACTACCATGAACTTTGGGAGGGATGAGAAGCAAATGATTTCAAAGGTGCTTTTTCAAAAGGCAACTGGACTGTTTTTTCCCTCAGGGAAAGGACAGTCCACTTGGCTTTTGAAAAAGCACCTTTGAGACAGCTATGACCTGGATGACTGAGAGTCTCCACCGATGGGGAGCAAACAATTTAATACTTTTGTAGGATTGACAACTATGGGTACATAAGTACAAATATCATGGATGGTGTGTTTTGTTTTCATGTTCATTTTTGTGTTTGTTTTCATAAGGGGGATATATTTGCTGTAGTGCCTATATTGCAGCAAGTCCATTTTCAGTCTTCATATTAAGAAGTGCTCCAAAGATTGCAAAATGAAAGCTCAAGGGGCTACAGGAGGACCACTTCAGAAGTACTGGTATATTTTTTAAAAAAACAGCTAATGGATTGCTTAATTTGTTCCATTTTTCACTATGAGCCAAGTCAGCGATGCTACATTTCCTACAGTCCCTTCTCATTGTCCATGTTTAATTAGAGCTGATGAGAACTGAAGAACCTGATGTTCTCCAGAGCATATCAGGATCTCCAAAACAAAAAAAAAACAAAAAAAAAACCCTTCCGTTAATTTCAACCCAAGTGATTTGGCCCACAGACTGCTTTCCCTTTCACATTTTCTCTTTTCCTCTCCTCTCCTCTCCTCTCTTTTCTCATCAGTAACATTTGGATGGTTTAAGAAATATGCAGCCTTTCTTGCTACCACGGGCTAGATTCATCCTAGCCATTATCCATCAATGGGTCACCAATGCTTAATCCCTAATTAGAGTGAAGAAGCAAAATTGGGTATGTCCAATAATAGCTATCAAGGGTTGCCAGAAACTACTGGGAAATTGGTACAATTTCTTTCTTTTCCTCTTATCTGTCAGGTCAGAGGCCATTATCAATGCCATTGGTTTCATTTCTACCAACTGTTTCTTTTATTTGGGGGGGGGGGAGGTTCTAAATTCCATTCCAGACTTCTAAAATCAGCAAACTTCACAATTGACAGTTGTGAAGAAATGAGCTGTTTATGGTCCTCCTTTAGTCCCAGGTAATGAACTTTATTTATTTCAGCTTTTAATTCCATACTCAAACAAACATACTAATAAACTAAAATGTTAAATATAATTTCCACTTAACAGATAAGCGCTATCCATTAATGACTTCATAATATAACTAGAAGAAGCAATAAATCTATGTCTCCATAGATGACTCAATATGATTTTGATCAAGGAAGGGGTGCAAACTATTTACATTTAGTTCATTTTCTCATAGGAATAAACTAATGTTCACACAATTTTTCATAAGAATGAAAAGAACATGGAATTTAAAACAGTTCCACTCATCATTTTTTTTATTTTTCAATTTTAGTCTGAGTCCTTATGAATTTAATCAAGAATGGGATATTTAATTTATCACCTGTTTATTGTTATAGCTCTACCGCATGCTAATATTGTATAGAGGTTTGTTATGCTGGAATAACTTTATTTAAAAATGAGGCTGATCCAAATAGGTGAATATTCGATTTTTCTCATTTTCCTTTTATAAGAATTTACCAAAATCAATACTTTATTTTTAGTGGTCTGGGAAAAATGGAAAACTGTAAATAATTCAAATGTAGGCAAAAGTAACTGAGTGTTCTGTCACTGAACTAGATCAATTTTTTTCTCATTTTGGGTGGAAATATCATTTTCTAATTTTATGAGAATGAAGTCAAAATGTGTAGTGTAAGTATTCTGTTGAAGATAGGTAGGTCTAGGCCCATGATGGCAAACCTATGGCATGTGTGGCATGCAGAGCCCGCTCTGTGGGCATGTGCACCGTCTCCAGCTACTCTTCTGGTTTCTGGTGTGCACATGCATGCTGGCCAGCTGGTCTTCGGGGGTGCCAGAGCACCAGAAAATGGCCTGAAAATGGCCCCCAAAACAGGCTGTTTTGGGTCTATTTTCCAGGCTGTTTCCCAGGCCGTTTTTAGGCCATTTTGACCCAGAAAACGGCCCAGAAAATGGCAAAAAATCGGCCTGAAAACAGCCCAAAAAACAGTCTGAAAATGGCCCCAAAACAGCCCAAAAGCTGTCCAAAAACGGCCGAAAAATAGGCATACACGCCGGCCAACTAGTATTCAGGTTTCTTGTGCTCCGGCGTGCGCGCGCGCTTGCATGCACATTCCAGTTTGGGCAATTGGTGCCAGAAAGGTTCGCTATCACTGATCTAGGCTGCTCTTGAATGGGAAATATGGGAAACAGATGGATGCTAATTTTTTCTATCAAGCAAAGAAAAATGAACGTTTAGGTATCAATCTATTTCCAGACCATTATGGCTCTGCATGTGACATCTTCCCAATTAGGCCTTCAGATCATCACGTAAGGGTCTTCCAATTGAGTAAAGAAGGATTGTGACTCCTTTTTCTGACTTCTCTATTTTCAACCAGAGATCTGAATGAGAGCTCTACTCATATTTGTCATGATTATAATTATAGCTGCCTATGTGATCCAGGATCCTGTTTTATTCACATTTAAGATAATACAAGAAGCAATCATTTCATCTGGGGCTAATGCATGTAGAAGTCCACTTCAGATTTTCCAGATGAATATGTAAAACTTAGGAAATGTACTGGCCTGCAGAACTAGCCTCTTTTCCTATTGTGAAGCCTCTTGCATCTACTTACCAGCAGGAAGGCCCGATTCTCATAATCTTATAAACCAGATTTAGTGAAAGGAAAGGGAATGGGGATTAGTTACAGAATGTTCAAAACTGGATATAGCTATTTTACTACATATGCATAATCTTGTGCCATTTATCAGTAAGGTTGTTAGGGTGTTAAGTCTTTGATGTTCTTGCTAACCACCTCTTAAAAGTGAGGGAAACTTGCTATTCTCTTCCCTGTTGTGGGAATAAGTTGCTAATGTTTTGGCCTGGTAATAGTTTGTCAATTATCATCATCTCCTTTCACAGCGTCAGAGAAGTCTGTTAAATTTGCAGTTTGTGCCTTCCATGCGCTCAACTGAATGCTTCGACAAACTGTAAATGCATCAAGATGCCATGCAAACACATAGTCAATTAATGACAAAGCCTCTATATGGTTATTCTGATTGAATAACAAACTGAGAATTGTTAATGTTAATGTCATTAATCCAAATTTTCTGTATGTTCTGCTGTTACATCAGAAATAACGAAAAACATTACTTCACAACAAAAAACTCAAAACACCACCAAAAGACATAATTAAGCCAATCTCAAAGATATTCTGAAAAATAAGACACCAAAACAGAAACCTGTACTAAGCTTGCATGAAATAGCTTAGATTCACTTCAATGAAGAGCTTTGTATCATGGAGGCAACCCAAATCTCTTTGCCATATGGAGAGGTGATGTGATTTGGTTTGACACAAAGAATCATGTTGCTTTGCCTGCCTCATCTGGAAGTTGGATGAAACTTATTTGAAGTGCTGCTCAAGGCAGCCAAATCAAAGCAACAGGACTGCTTTGCTTTGCTTTGCTTTGCTTTGCTGGCAAGAATCTGTGTTGTGTTGCAAGACAGCTTTGAGGCTGTTTCTTTACTTTCACTGAAGTGAAATGTCCTTCTTAAGGATCTTCAGAAATTATGGGAAGAAAACTGTCAAGTACAGGATTACCAACACCAAGACTATATCATAAGAACACACAGGAAAGTTGCCTGAGAGCTGTGGAGCATGTCTTTGCAAGTCTCTCATTCAACCTCTTGGGTGTCAAGATTAGAGCTGAATATATATCCCAATGTTCAGTCCAACATATAGAAGCCAAATATTTAATATTTTAATAAATATATTATCTGAATCTGCAGAGGAAACTACAGAAATGTTGTGCATTTTTCAACTAAAACGAAACAGATGCTTAGCAATCTGGATATATCCTTCTTTAGAAATAAGTTTTAGAAAATAAGTTTTCTCTCTTTAGAGAGAAAAACTGGCTCCCTCAAACATAGCATGTTTAAATATTTCCAAGTGACTACACGTTACACTTTTGGTTGGTTTTTCACTTTAAACTTTGTGCATACAATATCAGACATGGATAAGGGGCAAATTATGTATTGTTAAAAAGAAGAGGAAAAATAAATATGAAGTACAACAAATTGATTTTTCCCTGTTCCTACAACAAACTTCACATGCAATTAATTTGTTTAACTAATCTCAGAGGCCCAGCAATAATTTCTTTACTAGATTATCAAAATGAGAAGGGCAACTCAAGTGAATGCTTAGGTTACAACACCTACAGCAGCCACCGCTGGCAAAAGGTGGGATGGTAAGGAAAAGTCAAAAAGTTCAGTGTGGAGATGAGAAACCAAAAGTTCCAATGAACTCAGCATTCTCTGCAGTATGCATAGGAGAAGAATTATACACGAGATGAAGAAGAAAACCTATAACATTGATAAAGAGACAATAAAACTGCATATGCATATATCTGTAGTCTGCAGTAATTAAAAATATGTAATATATCTAAGGAACAAGATTAATAATCACGGAATAAGTTGTAGAACAGAATTCCATACAATGTAGTAGTATGCCCTTTTTCATTTGACAGAGGCAACGTAAACTCTATTTCCTTTGTTGCTGAATTTTCACAGAAAGATAATTTTTTATGGATCCTGAATTTTTTCTTGTAAAAAAATGCAAGTTTTTTTTCCCCAAGAATCAGCAACCTGCAACATAGATGGCATACCAAGCCTGCTGCTTAGAATGGATTCCTTTTAAATGCCATGAAGATAGAAAGCAAGTACCGTATTTATTGGCGTATAACACGCACTTTTTCCCCCTGAAAATAGGGGGCAAATGATGTGTGCGTGTTATACGCCAATATAATGTTAAGAAGCCATGTTTTTACAGTATTAACAAGTACTGGCAACCCGCGCCTTCCTCACGTCTAATTCTCGCGGCCGTCGGAGCGTAGTTTTACCTGAAATTTCCCTCTTAAAATGAAGGTGCGTGTTATATGCCTGTGCGTGTTATACGCCGATAAATACGGTAAGTCTAAAGAGACAACACACAGGATTTAACATAGTCACATTAAATAATGTATATTATCCATTTCCTCTAAGGCTGTGATGGCAAACCTTTTTGGCACCAAGTGCCGAAAAGCTTGCGCGGAAACGTTGCGTGTGCACGCTCATTGGGGCCATGCTCCAGAAAAGCCAAACTTCTAAGTTCTAACATGCATGTGCGCACCCAATGATCAGCTGGCCAGCATGCATGCATAGGATGGTTTTCGGCACTGCCGTGCAGGCGAAGGGATCGCGCTCTGGAAAAATTAAACTTTTGGGTTCTGGCAATCATGCGCACCTGACAATCAGCTGGCCAGCGTGCATGCACACACTGGTTTTTGGCACTGCCGCATGTATGAAGGACAGCTGATTGTCACATGCACATGTGCACCAGAAACCCGGAAGACAAAACACGCAAGGCTGCGCGTACCAGGTGATGTGGCTTCGCATGCCACTTTGAGCAGATGTGCCTTAGGTTCGCCATCACGGCTCTAAGGCATTTAAGTATTACTGAACTAAGTATGCTTTAGAAATTATCCAAACTGAAGTAGGAATCCTCCAAGCCACACGAACTCTAAATTTGAACTCTTTGAAAGTTTTGTTAGTGATTAAATAAAGGACATAATAAATGGAAGAAAAGGAATAAAACTCTGCTTTAATTATGAAACTACAGAAAGGGGAAGGATGTAATAAGTAGAAGATTATTTGTGGAGCAGATTGATGAATACATGCATGGAAAGGACAAAAACGTAATCCTGGAAATATGAAGCGGTATAATTTAGGGTGTTAATTTTTGAGTGCCAGCTTTGTGCTAGGATCAAGTAGACACTAGCCTAGGGAACCAAAGCACTGCCCCTCCTTCTGAATCATTCTAAAAATACAAATCTTCACAATGCTGGGAAGTGTGCCATAAGCCAATGTGGCTTATGCACATCATATATCCTTGGGTCAGTACCAACCCTTATAAATAGAAAAAGACAGTCACAGAATATGATAGTTGGATTTGTATTCCATTGAATAGTGTTAATGGAAGAATAAGAGACGAGTTTGGGAGAAAGCTAATAAATGCAATCTGGGGGGGGGGGTATTTTATTAAGTGACAAAAATTGATAGGTGGAAACAAGACAAAAAGATTGGGCTATATGGACTAAAGATTGAATGAGAATGGATGAAGCATTTGCTACAAGAGTGGCAAAGTTTGGAGAAGCATATTAAATAGTAAAAGTGTAAATTAGATTTAGTTGGGTTTCCTTCTTTTTTATTTAGCTCTTGGCTTTATTTCATTTTGTTTACCACTTATATTCTTTTCTGCACTTTGCATAATAATACTTACCCAGAAGAAAACAGTGTGATGGGTATGTATGTGAAATACCATATTTTTTGGAGTATAAGATGCACCTTAGTTTTGAGGGAGGAAAATAAGAAAAAAGCTGATTGGCTGGTGGATCGACCTCCCAGAATACTCCCAATCAGCTGTTCCCAGAGGTGAATTTTAGCAACAGGTTCCTTGGTTGTGAGCTCTGTGCCTTGCCTTTTTTTGCTTTTTTTTCTGCCTCTGAAACTTCTGAAACTCCATTTCAGAAAAAACTTTTTTTCCTGCCTCTGAAAGCCTCCGAAACAGAGCTTCAGAAAAAAAGCCTTTGAAGTTCTGTTTGGGGGCTTCTTTTCTGAAGCTTCTCTTCTGATGCTTTTTTCAGCCTCTGAAACCTCCATTTGAGAAGCTGGGCAGGGCTACGTTTGGAGTATAAGACGCACCCAGATTTTCACCCTATTTTTTGGGGGGGGGAAGGTGCATCTTATACTCCGAAAAATACAGGTATGTCCAAAATTAAGACAATGTGTCGTTACTTCTCCCAAGATTGATTTTATTTTGGTTTCCTTTATCCCATTGTCATTTAGTCTTATATTCACTTCTCATTTGACCTTACTAGCAAGGGTGATTTTACCAGGTCCTGACATTTTCACCTGCCTCTCTCTCAGGGTAATTGAAGTTCTGAGCCCTCCCACCATGCCAAGATGGTCATTTCATGGGTGAACAATTCTTGAGTATATAGGTAATGATTGAGAAGGAACTTTGTTGGGGTGATCAGGGCCTTCAACCAAAATTTAAACAGTCTTATATTTTTTAAGGGCTGAACAATTGTACATTTGCTGAAAGAACATTGGTTTAAATGCGGGCACTTTCCAACAGAGGTTTGGCACTGTTCCTTCAGCAGCACTGTACCTAACTGTGCTAACTCTGCTTGGTGGTTGAGCAAATATTCTTCCAGGAAATTGGCAGAAAATCTTGAATGGCAAAACTCCTGACTTGCATTTTGAGAGCCTTGAGATGTGCAGGGGTTAGGTTAGGGCTGATAGTTTTCCCACTACTGGGAACTCATACCAATGCCAATTTCTGGCTCCATGGCTTTCACCCACCCACCCACCCACTCCAAGCAGCAATGCTTCCATAGTATCCCAGTGGCATGGCACTGCAAGCTGAGTATTTCCGAAATCCTCCCCTTTCTTTTCTTCCCCCATGCCATGATCTAATATGGTGCTGACTGAGGTCAACATTTTGATCCCTTAAAGTTCATCTGCACAAGTCATTTCTACCTATTATAAGTCAATGAGTATAATTACGGCTTGTTGCAAAATGTCTCTGAGGGCTTACAAGTGCTTGGGAGAGAGCAACACTGAGCACATAAAAGCATTCTGAGCAGCTGACCAAAATAAATATTACCTATCTAACACTGGCAATTTAAAAAGTCACTGGGCACCTCTTTCTCCATTAAGCCTAGCACAAGAATTAGCAGTTTCTTTTGACATACCTATCCTTTACAAAAGTCAAATTTTATTTTTTTTTTATTTTATTTATTTAGTTTGTCAAACATGTGTGAAATAACAGGAATAAGAATCGACATGGATATTAATACAGGAAATGGGTACGAATCAATGGGGACAGTAGGACAGGGACGGAAGGCATGCTGGTGTGCTATGCACGCCCCCTTACAGACCTCTTAGGAATGGGGTGAGGTCAACAGTAGAAGTTTAAGGTTAAAGTTATGCGGGTTTGGGAATGTAACAACAGAGTCAGGTAGTGCATTCCAGGCATTGACCACCATACAGGTTTTGTATAACACTATAAAAATGTTATAGTGGTCTTCAGCAGTATTACAGCCAGTGAACAGAATGTGCCAATCGAAAGATGAGAGGTCAGCAGCTATGAGATCATAGTTGGCTTTTTTAAAGCTATCATTTGGGGTCCCATCATTATTATCATCTTTGTAAGGACCTAAATTGAGACAAAAGTCAATCATGCTGTCATCACTGTTGGAAAAGGGTTCTTTTACTTGTAGACCATAAATTGAGTTTAGACTGTTGCAGAAGATGAGATCAAGGCAGTTGTTGAGTCTAGGGTTGTTTGTTACTAATTGATCCAATGCCAGACTAGTGACGGCATTGTACAGGGTTCCATGTATGGGTTCAGTTGTATATTCATTCAGGGTCCAATTAATAAGAGGTAAATTGAGGTCACCAAGAAAGATAAGAGGGTGTAGGCAGGAGGCTGCCTACGTTAGTAGTGAAGTTAGCTTGTTCACATGAATGAGATCATAATCAGGGGCTCTGCAACATAAGAAGAAGCAAAATGTGGTATTTAAGGACAGTTCGCAGACGATGGTCTCAGGAAGAGCAAGCTCCTGTGTAACTTGAATCTTTTTCAGATTTAGGGACTTTTTATAAAAGATAGCAAAACAAACCCCTCTACGTATTGCATGGGCAGACCAGTAAACATGATAGTCACTTACTAACATGGTGGTAATGGAGTCTGGGAAGGATGCATTCAACCATGTCTCACAGACAAATATAATGTTCAGTACAGCCATATTTAGTAAGAGAAGGAATTCAGGCATTTTGTTTACAAGGCTTCTTGCATTAAGTAGCTTGCATTTAAGATCTGTAGCAGTGGTGGGTTTCTACTGTTCACCCCGGTTCAGGCAAGCTGGTAGTGGTGATTGTGAGGTGAGAGCAAATCAGTTTGCTCCAACCATCATCTGGTCCCTCCTGCCCGCTCGTGCGCTATACCTACCTATATTTGGTCGTTTGTAACCCAGTTGATAGGCACAGCAGAGAGGATTGCCGCGCCTTAGCTGAAATGAAATGCACTTGCATGGAGCGCACGTTTGGCATGTGTATGAGAGAAACGTGCACAAAGCGCATGCACAAAGCAAACCAGTTGTAACACCAGTTGAAACCCACCAGTGGTCTGTAGTGGTGGATCTGGAGGAAGTTAGGGGCATGCATGCCTAGTTTTGGTTGTTCAGTGGTGGTTATAGGGACACGGGCCATTGATCTTGCATTTGATACAGTCAGCGTGGTAGTCGATGTATAAGGTCAGTCTCTCCTTGGTCTTGGTGTCTTTTGAGCTCTGAACAGAGCTCGGGGGAAAAAAGATTTTTGCAAAATCTTGCAAGATTGCCAATCACTTGAGAAAGTTTCCAAATTAACTCTTAAGGGCTCAGCATTCTCCTTGTGCTACTGGCATCTTTATTTATTTCTATATGTTTTAATACTATAAATCAGCCTTTCTGAAACTTGGCCACTTTGGGGAGATGCAACACCCCAAATTTCCCAGTCCTGTAAATGTCGCTTTGCTCTCAAGTATAGAAGTCTGAAACTTCTGAATCTGAAAAATACAGTCCAGGTCCATGCAGCAATCAAACTGCTTTGGCAAATATATATTTTAGTTACCTCTTTGCAGCCCTTGTGACTCAGGGACTAGCAGAAGACACATTATTAATTATACAAACAGCTGTGCCAAAGATACCTTGCTTCGTTTGCTGCACTGAGGGACAACAAAAGTATTGATTGTGCCAGACATTTGTCCCACCCTTAAGGGACTAGTAATTTTAACAAGCCACACAAAGCCTGCATTGGCTTTGTCACGGTTTCTTGCTTTGTTTGTAAGCAGAGCTAAAACAGATTAGTGGAAAAACACATTCACTGAGAAAAGAGAAGCCATGGAAAATAAAACTGTCTCTCCAAATCCCTATTAAAGCTCCATGGGCTTTGATCCAATGTTTGCTCGGCTGGAACTTCCTCGCATGGTGCTGTTTCTTTTAATTGATGCCAAGAAATCCCTCAGATGTTTCAAATATTTAGGGCACCACACAGATTTTCACTCTTAAGGAGCACAAGAAACCAGGAAACAAATTCAGTAACAAATGTAAGACGAAAAAAATATATATTATCAGATAATTAGTAGAGGGATATCCTCCAGTTACAGATTTACATTTTTTTTCTGTTCCTCTCTTCCTCTAAGCCTTTTCTCAGCATAGTATATTTCTGGAATCAGTATTTCTTGTTTTATTATTGATTTGTTTTCTTGTTTGCTCCTAAGACTTTCAGAAATATATAGTAAGAAAACATTAAAAATACAACATCCACATTTGAAAAATAATATTATGTAAGAATGCAATCATGAAACCAACTTGAGGGCCTGGTTTATTGATCTGCTAAATATTTGGCCTATTGTCTTGCTAACACACCCTTAAAATATTTCATAAAGCCATCCATTTGCTTTAGACTGAACTAATCATTTTACTTGCGCTTATGCTTGAGATGGCCATTGTTAGAATCATCTGTTAGCTTACACTTGCTTTAGCATTTGTCAGAAAAAGGCTGACCACAAACATTTCATAGATGAGGAATGTCAATCTAGCTGGGTAGGATGTGGTTTTGTAATTGTCCTGAAGAATTTTGCAAATGGTTCCATTACTGGAACAAGGGAAGGTAACATGACATTAAGCTTATCTGAGTTTAATATCGTTAACAACATCCAGCCAAAGATCAGGAGGTAAAATAAAGTTTATAATTAGCCTGTTAAAAAAACAATAACCAGAAGTGGAAAGCTTAGCTAATTAAGTGCACCCCGTCTATCCATGCTTATTATGGGATATTAGCCTAAACTGCTCATGCCTTAAAAATCAGAAAGAAGTGATGAAAGATCAAAATATTCTGAAGTATATATGTGGTTTTATAGTATAAAAAGAGTGTGTTGATTTCAACAGTGGCACTTGATTTAGACTTGAGTTCCAAGTATATTCTTTTATTTCTGCATATAAATAGTTTTGAATTCCACTTCTCTCTACCTTGCATGAATTCCTTGGTCTGTCACATTGGGTAACACATATAGCACATAGGTTTGGGCCAACAACCTTACACATATAAAGATTTTTTTAAAAATTGCTACCATAAATCAGATATAAAAAGATGAATGGTTTAATTTAAAGTGAAGCATCACACCATAGCCTGGTTTATACAAAATCATAGTTTGGTTAATCTTGGTTTAATAAGCAAGCTACAATGGGCTGGATTTGCACTTAGCAAAAAGGCAAATCTTATTGTAAAAAGAGGATATGCATGAATTAGAAGAAGAGCTAGTTATGGAGATAAGTGGATCCTATTGTGGATTGTGGATCCTATTAACATCTGTGTAACTGTAGTGGGAACAGGAAGAAGAGCCACAATCCAGGTAAAATCAGATAAACAAATTCTGAATATAGGCAGAAATGTAATTTGAGTAAGTCTTCTTCATTCTCATGAAGATAAAGGAACGGAGGATTCAAATTTACAAGATTGAAGTCAGCTTTTCAAGAAGGATGCTAGAGCTATGCGTGCTAATGCTTCTTTTATTATAAGGTTATAGTAAAATAGTCAGAATATCATGACAAGGCACCATATTGCATTTTCTAGATTGGATAATCTCTTTCCTTTAATGAAACAGAAAAAGTTTATCCCCAAGGTTATATAAGGGGAGAAATTTGAAAAATGCTGAATAGTTTTGAAAAGTGGATTTGAGCATTGGAAAATGCAAAAAGATCAAGAATAATCTAACCTCAAATTCATAAAGGATTCCTGGTGAAAATGCATAGACCTTGTTATAAATATAAATTTTGTTAGCCAAAATGCTAATATTGATCATATTAGACCAGCTGTCAGTTGATGTGGATCTCTTTTGAACGTTGGAATATTTTTCTCTGTCCAGATATTGCCATACCAATGACTGCCATAAATTACTTTTGTCACTTATAGCATTCATACATTTTATTAAACAGGTAATGATACATAACTTTTTTATCATGAATTTAAGAACAGTGCCCAGAAATATGAAATCCTTCTTTCCATTTACACCACAAACATTGTCTGGCAACTTTTATTGTTAAAAATGCTTATAATTGTTTGGAAAGATCACAGGAGACAGCTACTTTTGTTAAATCACCATCGTGAAAAATGTTCCAGCAGACCTATTTGAAGAGTAAACATTGAATGTACTGTTAAAAAAATGGTACAAAAGATCAATTATGAGAAAGACTTATAAGGTCATTGAAGATGGAACATAGATCAGGGATAAAGCTCATGCATTTAGCCTTCCTCAATGCAGTCTTCAGACAGATGATGATGAAACTGACCTGTACCAGAGACCCAGAGAATTACTACCAATCAGAGACTAGATAGAAAAATATCCAGAACTTTGAAAAGCCAGATTCCTAGATGAATGGATCTTAAAAGAGAAAAATCAACAGGGGTAAAACATTTTTTTCCTACAATTTGAGCCATTATTCTATACAGTTTTCAACAGTTTATTTATAAACATGAAAGGTTGAAAAGGTAAAGATAATAGAGTAATTTTTATGAAGTAAACAGATAACCAAATCCCCTTCCTAGGTTCGCTGTCAAAATATTGTTTTGGTTTTTGGTTTTTTTTCTGAAGTCATTCTTTGTCTTCCTGTTAGGAGGGTGTGTCAGAAGATACCTGTGGCTCCTGAGTGCTGCTAATGAGAAACCCTGAAGTTCTTATGTTGATGGAAAGACAGCAAGCATCAAAACCATTGCTGAGTTTTTCTAGTTTTCCTGCCTCAGCTGGAAAATAGTAGTGCATATTTTGTAAACAGCTCTTTCCTTAGAGTTCTGCTATTGTTTCAACTTACTGTATACTTCTAGCATTTTAGTGTCCCGTAAATCATTTTATTTTTCCTTTGCTTCTTCAATTACTTTTGGAGTGATGCAGTTGTGGTATGTGAAGAAAAGAATCCTTTTTTTAGCTTTCACAACAGAGGTGAAATAGGTCATACTTTCAGCACGTCCTGGTTCTTTCTTCACTATAGTTACATGTTGATATTTTCATTCTGAGAATGAGCTACTGAAAATGTTATAAATGCTAAAGCAGCCAGAATCAGTACAGGCAAAAGTAAAAACCTGCTGCAGGAAGAAAAAAAAACCCAATTGGCCCAAACTGTAAAACAGGCTCAGTGACAACTTAGATTTGTCTTGCTTTAGACTTGTGATAGGCTTTTGCAATGCCTCAGTGATTTCACAGCCAACTGGAGTTCTCAGTAAGCAGGATAAATTCTATATCTACTTCCAATAAATAGAAATCACTTTAGAATAGGAGGTTTTAACTGAGCAATCTCTCTCTCTGTGTGTATGTATGTGTGTGTGTGTGTGTGTTACACACTTGCACATGCATGCATGCACACATACAGAGACACACCAGCATTGTGTCTTTTTGCCAACTTCTTTCATTTTTCATGGGATGCTCAAGTTTTGCTGAGTACCATACTTCACCTTTCACTGCTGTTCTGGGGTTTCTCCTCCAAAATAGTGATTGTGGCCAGATAAAATCCAACTGATATTAATTACAATTAAATAGAGTTAATATGATTTATGGATTGTTGGAAGAAATTTTCCTAGTTTGTTCCCAGCTGGGAAGCAGTCACCAATGCTGAGAAGAAATAGACATGGAAGCAGCTGTCAGAAAAGGGATCCTTTAATTCAGGAAGGCAAGAAAAGTAGTGACACAGCTTGTGTGTTCCTGACTTGCAAGCAGCTTTGGGGTGTAAATCGGAGCCTTTCATGGTTAATTTCCCTTTGAAGCTCTTTATTGGTTGTTAGACTCCCATGGGGCCATGCAGGGGTAACTTTGTAGGTTATCTTGAGTCCCAGGCAGTGGTGGGCTGCTGCTGGTTCAGACCAGTTTGGGCAAACCGGTAGTTCTGATAATCAGTTGGGCCCTGCCCACCCTCCCACCGCCAGCCTATCTTATCCTATATTTCCTTCTTTCTGGCTCAGCTGATATGTGCGGAACAGCTGATTTCTGCACCTCTGCTGTTCTACTTACCAGGGCTGCCTTAGAAGGTAAGTAGATGAGCTACAAATTGTTGTATTTTGAACACTGCACACAAGCGCGCACTCACAGAACCAGTTGTGAAACCGGGTGCAGCCCACCACTGGTCCCAGGATTGGTTGAATCTTGCTGGGTGATGATGTAATTTTGTTTTTATTTATTATTTTTATTGGTTCGATTTATATGCTGCCCTTCTCCGGAGACTCAGGGCGGCTTACAATGCGTTAAGCAATAGCCTTCATATTTTTGTATATACCTACTTAGTAGGGCTTTTGCCCTCCCCCGCCCAAGCGGTGTTCTTTTTTATACAAAGTCAGCTTATTGCCCCCACAATCCGGGTCCTCATTTTACCTACTTCAGAAAGATAGAAGGCTGACTCAACTTTGAGCCTGGTGAGATTTGAACTCGCAGTAATTGCAGGCAGCTGGCAGCTAAGTGCTACTTAACAGCACTTTAGTCTGCTGCACCACCAAGGCTTGTAATGAAGAGGGTTTGGGGCAATTCCTATTATGGCTGAGGGCTAATCCTACCTTTGTCGGATCTTGGGTAAGGATATTTGCTTATGAATAGATCTAGTCATCTCTTTATCTCTGACATCTGCTGTGGGCTATTGAGGAGGGTAGGGTCTATTAAGAGTGCTTCCTGCCTAAAAAAACCATGTTTCTCCATTTCTCATCCAGGGAAATATAACATTCTTAATATTTCCTAGAATATTTCATTCTTCTAGGAGAGGGGCGGGTGCTAACTTCCTACAGCTTTTAATTATTTTGTCTCAAAATGATGTATGTAACATTCAAAATCATTGTTTGGTGGCAATGTTTATAAGTGTGTAAATCTTGAAAAGCTGAAATCTATATGGATTTATGTAAAGCCCTGATATCTCAATTTTCTGTCTCCTTATTATCCTTAATGCATAGCCTGCTGCTGCAGTCCCTCATTTAATTAGAGCAATGAGATTACAATACACATGGGAAGAAAGACATTATTCCGTTTTTTATCTACTCATCAGCCACCAAAAGGGTTTTGGGGAGAAATATATGGCTAGTGTATTTATTTTAATAAAATAAGGATTATTATTATTAATTAATGGAACTTCTGAGAATATTTTTACTTTACCCATTGCTAAGTTGAAAGAACTTGTGAGGTGATGGGAGCAGTCACTGCATATTGTACATACTGTAAACCTGTTGTCGTTTTATTAAACAACAGTTTTAATGTATTGCTAGAAGCAGAATGTACATTATACATTCTTTGTCGACCTATGCTTCCAGCTCTGGAGGAGGACAAAAATCTGGAACTTTCCAGGTGGATACCCCACAATATTTTTTCTTACTACCCAACCGAGCAGCTTTCAATGGCCTAGTGAAATTTAGATTCAGTTCAATAAGTTCTGTAAATCTGCAGATCCATCATTTTTAAATGGTTTTAGTCAGTGCTTGTTTCCAGATATTTAAGACATTGAACACTGACCTATTTCCAGGTAGAATGAGATCACCAAAATACCATGTTAATATGCTTTGTGGGTTTTATATCATTGCTAAATGCCAGAGAATATTCGGGCTCACCTAGGCTTTGCCTAAGATCTCAACCTACCTGCTTTATATCTCTAACTCAAATCCCAAGACTGGTTCAGGGTTTTGCGAAGGCAGCTGCACACAGAGCACCCTGTACTTTCTGAAGTCTTTAATGTGCTCTTTGTTTTTGCTTGGGTGCCTTCCTACTGAGTCAGATTTGTGCTGCCCAAAGTTTCAGAAAGTATGTGAATTAAGTATCTTTCTTCACGTGTTATTTTGGACATAGAGTGAATACAGAATCAAAACCATGTACAAGAACTGAAATTATAGTTTGCAATGGAAACAGGAAAGAAACACTAGGGAAAAAAATCATCTGAAGTAATTCTAATCTGCATTTGGGAAGCAAGATGTTATGTGTCTCTTGTAATGCTGTTGGAATGCTATAGTCTACCTGGTGATCTGCGTGGAATTATTTTGTTAATTATTATTATTAGTTATTATATTTATTTATGATACAATTTTTTAACCTGACTCAATCCATATACTTTGGATGCCATAAAACAGCAAAAATGAATAAGTCAAGAGAAGACTACTAAAATTAATATGAGAAAACAAATGTACACTCACTTTTGTAGTACTCATGGTGAGTACTACAAAACAACCAACAAAATTGTTTTCGTTACCTTATAGCCGTGATGGCGAACCTATGGCACACGTGCCAGAGGTGGCACGCAGTGCCCTCTCTGATGGCACGCAAGCCGTTGCCCTCACTTCACCTCCACTGCGCATGCGTGCGTGCCTTCCGCCAGCCAGCTGGTCTTTGGGTCTCTGAAGCACATGTGGGGGGGGCAGGATGCATGTGGGGGGGCATACATGCATGTGCGGGTGATGAGGCACATGCAGGGGGCCACGGGTGCATGTGTGGGGCACAGGGCATGTGCAAGGGGCCACGTGCACATGCATGGGGGTGCATACAGGGGGTGTGCATACATTGCATTTTGCGCATTCCTACATACACACACACACACACTTTGGGCACTCGGTCTGGAAAAGGTTAGCCATCACTGCCTTATAGAATAATAAGAGGGTGGGGCCGTGTATGAACTTCCAGGTGTAGCAAATTCCACAATATTGGGACCTTAACAAAAAAGACTTACCTCCTCGTTTGGGCCCCATGAGTTTTTGTGGCAGGAGGGCTTGAAGCAGGTCCACTCAAGATGTCCTTATTGGATTGGTAGATTCAGTTCAGGGCTCCTCGGTGCTTTCTGAGCTTGGTTGTTTTCTTGCAGACATTTCATTACCCAAACTAGGTAACATCATCAGGGCATTTCAAACCTAAGCTTCAAATATTCTCCGTTATTGGATTCAGTTCGGGAAATAAAAGACTTTATGCCTGACATGTTGTATTTTATTCATCTTCTGTTATAACCTTCTAGAAAATTGTTTCTCAGCCTTCAACTTCCAGAATTTGCCAGACAATTACTGATAACAATGAACTTTTAATGTCCCCATTTATTCACTATTGTGTTCACTATTGAAGTGCACAATAGCGTGTCTTCTTCAAACTTAAAGGACTACCATATATTATGCATTATGTATAATATATAATGGCAGGATCTCCTTAAGAATCAATAGAACTAGAATCTAGAGGCCAGAATCAGGCCCTTATTTTTATTTTATTTTAACTTCCTAAAATATTTTTCCAACCGTTCAAATTGCTTGTAGTTTAAGCATAGTCATTATATTCTCTAACAAATCCATTTTTTTTCAAAGTTCTACAAAAAATATGCATAGAAACTAATACTCAAAAATATGGATTTCTTTTGCAATATAAGTCCCATCCTTTATGAATATAAACACATGGAGAAATCTTCTTTCATTGCACCTTGTGTTATTCTTATATTTATCACACCTGAGGAATTATCTGCATTACTCAGCAGAGTTCAAAGCATGCAGCAATTACAGCAAAATTGGAAGGAATGAAAGCAGGTGTCTAAGCAAAGGTTTACACTAAAATTAGGAGTTAGTGAGGAAAACAGACTGTTTCCTATATTCCCCATGATCCAGTTTTTCTGTTATCTTCTAGCCCAGGCTAGACTGCATCTCATATTGTAGCCAGGTTGAAGAAGACATGCCACAGTCAGTGGATGAAGAAAAGAAAGCATGAAGTAAATGGTTCAGCATTCCTCGTTCATGCATTGTTCCAAAATTTGAGCAAAAACCTTCATCACATCAATTTTAACTCCTTGATTATAACTCCTAGCTTGATTATAACTCCTAGCTTGATTATAACTCCTAGCTTGATTATAGTTCATAACTATTTGAAGGAACAGCTGTATTAATAGCACACCGTATACATTTTGCTTATAGAGAGCCCAAGGCAGAATCCCTGACATCTTTAGAAAATAGTGACAGATATCCCATCTGAAATCAAAGATTGCTGGTCACTGTCAATAGTACTTAGATAAATTAATCACTGATCACACTCAGTCATTAGGTAGCTTGCTAAGATTCCATGCTGCAAGCATGAACAACACTGTGTATATTGATAAAATTACAATATTTGATTGTAATTCTAATAATCTGTCATTATCACTTATAGTCTCATCACTATCAGTAGCCCAGATTGAGAAACAAACATTGTGCCAATCCAAGCTACATCTAATACAACAATTGTACAAGTAGTCCTTGACTTACGACCACACATAGGAACAGAATTTCAGTTGCTAAGTAATGCAGTCATTAAACAATTTTTCATGTGACTGGACCTGATTTTACAACTATTTTTACCAGTTGTTGAACAAATTACATGATCGTTACGTCAATCGTAGGGTCATTTGGATTTTGCGTGTTAGAAGCCTGTTGGGAAGATTGCAAATCGCAATCATGTGTCCATAAGACACTGCAAACATCGTAAATATGAGCTGGTTGCCAAGCACCCAAATTGTGATTACGTGACCAGAGGAATGGTGCAATGATTGTAAGTTTGAAAATCAGTTGCAAATCACTTTTTCTGAGGTCATCATAAATTTGAATCATTGTTAAATGGGCAAGTCATAAATTGAAGACTAGACTACCTGTAATCACAAAATCTTGCAAACCTGAATGTGTTTCCCTTCCTTCCTCTGTTATCTTCATGAGAATTAGGGAGGGGCCTGCCTGAGGCATTTTCTTGGCCTGAGCCCAAGTTTCATTTACCTGATTGTTGCCTTGGTAACAAATCTTCCCTCTGTGCTTCAAAGCCAAACTCATTATCCACTACATGATCTAACAGGGACAAAAAAAAAAAGAAGAAGAAGAGCCAGTGTGATATAATGATAAAAGTCTTGAATTAGAAGTAGGAAGACACAGGTTCTAGTCTACCTTTAGCCATGAAAGCTCACTGAAAGCCTTTGGGCCAATCATTCTTTTTAAGCCCAAGCCAGTTCTTTGGACTTATTGATGTAAGAAAGAAAAGGAAGGAGCATTGTGTATATTGCCTTGTGAACCCCTGAACAAAAGGAAACACATAAATAAATATGTATTTATCGGCATAAAGAGCCGAGGTGGCACGGTGGTTAGGGTGCAGTACTGCAGCTACTTCAGCTGACTGCTAGTTCAGCAGATCAGCGGTTCAAATCTCACCGGCTCAAGGTTGACTCAGCCTTCCATCCTTCCAAGGTGGGTAAAATGAGGACCCAGATTGTTGGGGGCAATATGCTATTTAGTATACTGTCTTTGGTGTAAGCCGCCCAGAGTCCTCGGAGAGTGGACAGCATAGAAATAATAATAATAATAATAATAATAATAATAATAATAATAATAATAATAATAATAATAATATAAAAAGGCTATGTTATTCTCAAAGGAGGCAATCTAAATGATATTAAGGCTAGCCCAGAAAACATAGACTAATATTTTTCTAAACTGAAAATTCATGAAACCTATGTCTTTGTAAGCTGTTAAATCTTCACACCTTGCCATGTCTACCATGCACAGTTTTATTAATTTCCCAGGAAACAATGAGTGTTTAGTCTAGCAATCACAGGGAAGGATGTTTAAAACTTTATCTTTTAATAGTGTTTGTTTTCCTTGCACAATGTTCTTATCCAGGTCAAGTAAAGATCAAATAGATGCATTCACACAGCAGGCTAAATTTGATAAGTATTAACTAGAGCAAATATGAAATGCTAAAACTATATGGATCTCGGGCACCCTCTGACCACAACTCAGCAGTACATCAGACCTGACTTTCCATTTAATTTGTGAGCAATTACATTTTCAGAGTTTAATTGCTCGTCATGCCAAGTCTACCATGCATGGTTTTTCCAGTTAAGCCACTTTTATTCCAGCCCACATCCTTAGCTAGCAACTAAAATTCAGCAGGCTATTCTCTCACTAAAAGCTTATCCTATTGAACATGACAACTTTTCAGGCTAGCAGTCACTTGCTTGCCTGAATCCTGGAAGTTGGCTCTCTGATTTTTTTTTTTTATAATTAGTGTGCTTGTCCAAATTCACGCTGGCTTGAATCAGAAGTGGGATTGCCTGTTTGTTGTTGTTGTTTTTTTACTCCCTGAGTCAGTGGATAATTGTAAATTCTATACGAGTTTGGTTGCTGAAAAAATCTTAAGGGTATGTCATCCATATTAAATGAAGAAGGTGATGTATTTGCTTGGATTCCCATCATTATTTTCTGCATTAGATAGCTGTAGTGTTGCTACTGATATCAGGTCTTGTGTCCTGTGATTGACCTGCATCCTAGAAGAGAGACTGCTTAGACCAGGAGTGTCAAACTTGTGGTGTCATGGCGGCATCACATGACCTATCATGACTTTTTCCCCCTTCACTAAACTGGGCATGGGCATGGCCAATGTGTGACACATCTGCCCACGGGCCGTGAGCTTGACAGCCGTGGCTTAGACAAACTAGTTCTTCCTATTTATGCTCACAGGCTATGAAATAACGAACTTCTAGCTCCCACCCCAATTAGATTTTCCTCTTTTGTTGTAGTGAGCATTCCATATACATGCTAGATGCTTAATCTTTATTAATGTTACCTGATGCCTTGCTGATGCTTAAACAAAACAACTTCAGGGGTGGAAGGGAGAGTGAAGGGCTATAAAACTTGTTCAACAAAAGTCATATTCTGGAGACCACTTTCCTGCTTCACCATTCTACCTTCTTCGTACCTGTCTGCTGCTTTTTTGGGCTGGCTGATACACCCCAACAAGGCAACATTTTATCTTCCAGTTTATTCATTTGTAGAATTAAAAGCCTGATGGATAAATGGCCATTTCCCCCATTTCTTCTGCCTTCTTTATTGGGAAGCTTCTACTACTATGGACTATGAGGGTTCCATATAAGGGTTCAAATAACAGAAAATTGAAAGGATTTTCCGCCCCATAATTTTGTCTCTGAGAATCTGAAAAATCTCATCTAGATGTTTTACAGGCTTAGTATTCAAATAATTTATAAGGAAATTCATACATACTTGTTTATCACCATGCAAGTACGAGTACGAATTGGTGCTTAACTATTCCAGCCATTAAGTTTACATCAAAAGGAGAAACCTGTGCATCGTAGGCTGCATGTGCCCCCACCCACAAGACACCATGTCTTAATGTCACTACAGAGTTGTTCATTTTTGAAAAAGAAACAAAATAGGTGGGCTAAACCTCCACTTATTCTTCTCTTTATCTTTTAAATATTTCCTGAACCCAAGTTAAAAGGGAGCAGAAAAAGTTTATCTTGTTCTCTCCAAAGAACTCTGTCCTTGTTTTGCCTCTTTATGTCTCAGAACTTGATTTTTTTTAAAAAAAAATCAATGGCTGGCTATAAAAAGATGATTCTTCTTCACTTTAAACACTTTCTATATTAACAGTCACATGTACATTTGTACTTTTCTACTTCTTGGAAATTTCATATGCTTAGATGCATAAATATAATCGGAAGAAAGGAGGGCAAGCTGCTTAATAAGATATGAAAATATAGCTTCTCGTATAAAATAAGACTGAACTATGTTATTTCTCAAGTTAAATGTGAATTGAGAAAACTGGATTAAGAGACATTTGTTACATGTTTCTTAGTTGCTCAGCTGTTAATAATGAGCAATGTGACCCATTTTTGTTGCTTTACTTTTTTTCTATGCTTAAGATATTTAAGACACAATTATCACAACAATTGAGAATGAAAATATTGGGTAGCCTGGAGAAAGCAGCAGCAGCAGCATGTATTTTTGTTCTTATATGCTATACACACCGAGAGAAATGCATACATAGATACATAAGATGTTCAAATAAAATCTTTTTTAGGCCTTAATCAGACATGATCACAGAGAGCTCAGAAGAGGACAGTAAAATAACCCAGGCCTGTTGCATCACCTTCCTTCTGCAGTGGACGAATTATGGTAGTGAAGAAAATATTCTGTCTTTGCAAATACAAAGAGAAAGACTAACACTCCTAGTGCTACTTCCCACAAATGCTGAAATACAAATAGAAAAAGGGGACAGTAATTTCTTGTATTGAATATTTGAAAGAAAGAAAAAACCTACCAGTATTCCAACTTCCCAAATGTCGTAGAAAATTGCCTTCTCGTTTTTCTGACTGGTGGACACACTTGGAAGAGCAGGAAATTATTGTCAACCTAGAAGTATTAATGACACCACAAGAATATTGTGTTTTGGTTTTTTTTGGCAGGTTGAACACTGCCCATTCTAAAGCTGTATTCTGCACCATTTCTTTTTCCTGTTATCTCTTCATTCATGAATAAATATAGAAGAAGCTTTTAAGATTTTCCCATATAATATATATGATCTGTTCAACAGACTTCTCAATTTGTTAATTCCTGCACTTTAAGAAATCTTTCCAATCCCATCTCCATTGAATTATTTATTTATTTATTTTATTTTATTCGGCTTATATGCCGCCCTATCTCCCAATGGACTCAGGGCGGCTCACGATAATAAAAACACAAGCCACAATACTAAATAAAATCTAAAATCTAAAAAATTTTAAATTTAACCTTTAAAACCCCCATCAGTCCAGGTCGAGGGATTTGAAAAGCCAAGTTTTTAATTCACAGCGGAAGGTGCGAAGATCAGGCGCTAATCGGAGCTCCAAGGGAAGTTGATTCCAGAGGGTGGGTGCACCCACTAAGAAGGCTCTACCCCTGGGGGCCGCCAGCCGCCACTGTCTAGCCAACGGCACCCTGAGCAGGCCCTCTCTATGGGCGCGAACCGGGTGATGGGATATCATTGCTGGCTGTAGGTGGTTCGCCAAATATCCTGGACCTAAGCCATGTAGAGCTTTATAGGTCATCACCAGCACCTTGAATCTCACCCGGATGAGAAAAATAAAGATTCCTCCCCCTCCCACAATTTTGGTGTGTAGAATACTATCAATCGGGAAGTACCAGTGTCCAAGTTCTCTTTCTGAAGCCCACTAAATGTTGCACAGGCTTAGATAAATCAATATATTTTGAGTGCTGAGCAAAGGTATTCTTTCTCAGAAATTCTCACTGGCTGCATTCATACTTTTATTTTGTTACTGGATTAACCTATGTTCTAGATTCACACATATAACAATTCATAAAAAAACCAAATGGGCTGGATTTATATAATATGTTATTTTTTAAAAAAACCTCTTACAGTAAAGGTTGACACTAACCACACTTGACAAATACCTCAGATAGATTTTTAAAAAAATTGGTTAAGCATATGTTGTATGAGCACAACTTCTTTGACTTAAATTTTTCTTTCAAAGCAGAAGAGAATTTCAGCATGACATTCACTGAAGAAAGGTGATGCTCTTTTATTTACCGTGTTTTTTGGTGTATAAGAAGCATTTTCCTCCCCCCCCCCCAAAAAAGTGGGTGGAAATGTCTGTGCATCTTATACAGTGAATCTTGCCAAAGCCCGGCCCACCCACCAGCCCCTACCCTTTGGCCTCTGCCTCCTAGCAATTTATCTCCTTGCAGCAAACAGCAAAATCCTGGTCAGCTTCAGCACAGCCTGATTTAGCAAAAGCAGCTGATGGGCATTTGGATTGGTCTCCTGGAATACCACCTATCAGCTGTT
>WNWU01000162.1:3614136-3640112 GCA_012654045.1 Ptyas mucosa | reverse complement strand
ACCCATTTTTGGCCCATTCCAGGCAGTGGGGATAGGTGGCGGCAGCAGTGATTCCCACTGCCTGGAATGAACCAAAAACAGGCTGTGCGGAGGCTGAAAATGGGACACATGGAGGCTGAAAATAGAGCATGTGGAGGCAGCGATAGACGGCAACAGCGATGGTCGGCGATGGGTGGTAGCGATCCCCACAGCCTGGAACAGCTGATAGGTGGTATTCCAGGAGGCCAATCCAACCGCCAATCAGCTGTTTATGCTAAATTAGGCTATGCTGAAGCTGACCAGGCTGTTTGCTGTTTGTTGTAAGGAAGTAATTTGCTGGGAGGCAGAGGCAGAGGCAGAGGCAGAGGCAGAGGCAGAGGCAGAGGCAGAGGCAGAGGCAGATTTTTTCCCCTTGTTTTCCTCCCCAAAAACTAGGTGCATCTTATACTTTGGAGCATTTTATAATCCAAAAAATATGGTAGCCAATGCTACCATAATAAGAATAATGCTGATGTACTAACTTTCACTGTGCAATGCATTCTCCAGAAATCTGTAGTCTCTCTGGCTTCCCATATTTCAATGAAATCTCAAGAAATTCTGAATCATAAGGAAATTTCTCCTATTTTTTTCAGCAGTAGTTGAAAAAGCATCTGCCCTTTTTTAAGGATTTTGTTATTGGTGGAATTGTTGTTAGGTTTATATCCCAGCTTTTCTCCAAGAGCTTCAAATACATAGATAACACACTTTCTTTTAATTTTCAACTTAAAATATACATTTTAAAGCATACATAATAATTCTCCTTCAAAATTTCTTTATAATTGAGAAATTATAAAATTTCTTTATAATTAGTAAAATTAGATTAAGAGAAAATAACTGGCAAAAACAGCTTCTGCAACTGTGAATGGAGCTGAACTGGGTCTCTGACTCTAGTCAAACCTCTTAATCTCAGACCACATTGATTCTCACTGTGCTCTATTGTTTGAGACTTTCTGATGCTCATTAGGAAATTCACATAAATAATTCACTCAATTTATGACCCCCATAATGCTAAAGATAATTTATGAAAGGCCAATTTTGCAGAATTAAAACTTTGTTTGCCATAGTTCCCAAATTCTAATGTTTTCAGAATCTGCTAGAAGCTAACACCATTTATGTTCCAATACCAAATAGGACCAACAGCCTTATAAGAACTTATTAAATCACCTCCAACCTCTTCCAAAAAAATTAAGTGTTATGAATTAAGATAATGGATAATTTAAGCCTCATTATCAGACCTCTCTTCCAAGTATTTCTCAATAAAAGTGAATTATGATATGTGCCATTAGTCAGGCTGAACTTCTTAGTTCGCATCTTATTCTGATAACTTAGGAGCCCTTAGCTTTTTTTTTTTATATCAAAGACGTTCCCCTACAGTCCAGATCTAGAATATATGGAAAGAAAGATGCTTTATATTTCCTGCCCAAAGCTCCTAAATTCGGGAACTTAATAAAGCTTTGTGAGCGAGAGACACCTGCCTCAAAATGCAGTCTTGCATGTGAATACATTTAATTAGAAATTCTATTTTAAACCAATAAAACCAATCCTCTACATACTAAAAGAAGCATTTTAGAAATGACTAATTTAGGAGAAAAGCAATGCAGGGAGGATAAGTAAGCATAGCCTGTTAGGGGAAACTGATGCTTTGTTCAGTAAACAAAATATTTCAGCAGTTATGGGTTAAGCCAGCAAACCTGGAAATGACTAACTGAACAATCATCCTAATTCCTCTGCCATTGAATGATACATATACAAATGGATTATGTGGCAGATGCTTTGGAGAAACCAAAAATTAATCCTATCCAATTAGAATCAGAATCAGAATCAGAATAGAGCTGAAAGGGATGTTGGAGGGCTTCTAGTCCAGACTCAAGCAGGAGATCCTATACCATTTCAAGCAAGTGACTGTCCCATTTTTTTTGTCTTTTAACGACCCTGTAATCCCTTGCATTGGGGTAGAGTCAGGACAACTGAGTGTATACTGGCTGGATGCCTTTCCTATCACCAATGCAGAGTTCACAGCTGATATTTACTCATAGTGCACACAGAGGGAAATATCTGCCACTAACTAGGATCAAACTCACAGCCTCCTAATTGTGAGACAAGAGCTCCACCTTTAGTCCACTACACCACTCAGACAAATGGCTGTCCAGTCTCTTCTTAAAAATCTCCAGTGATGAAGCAACCACAATGTCTGAAGGCAAGCTATTCCACTGATAAATTGCCCTTGCTGTTAGGACATTTCTCCTTAATTCCAGGTTGCTTCTCTCCTTGATTAGTTTCCATCCATTGTTTCTTATCCTGCCCTCAGATGCTTTGGAAAATAAATTGACCCCCTCCTGTTTGTGGCAGCCTCTCGAATACTGGAATACTGCTATCATGTCTCACCTAGTCTTACTTTTCTCTAGACTAGCCAAACCCAAATCTGTAACCGTTCTTCATATGTTTTAGTCTCCAGGCCTTTAATCATCTTAGCTGCTCTTCTTTATACTTCTTCCAAAGTCTCAACAACTTTTTTGTAATGTGGTGACCAAAACTGGATGCAGTATTCCAGATGTGGTCTTACTAAGTAAGGCTTTATAAAGTGATACTAATGCTCCAGGTGATTTTGATTCAATGCCCCTGTTTATACAACCAAGGATTGTATTAGCTTTTTTGGCTGCCGCTGCACACTGCTGACTCATATTTACTAGAAGCCTGAGTGGCGTAGCAGGCTAATGCCTCCTACAAGGCAGCCTTTAACATCCAGCTGCCTGTAATTACTGTAAGTTCAAATCTCACCAGGCTCAAGGTTGACTCAGCCTTCCATCCTTTCTAAGGTGGGTAAAATGAGGACCCGGTTTGTGGGGGCAATAAGCTGACTTTGTATAAAATATACAAAAGTATGAAAGCTATTGCTTAATGCATTGTAAGCCGCCCTGAGTCTCCGGAGAAGGGCGGCATATAAATAAGAATTTTTTTTTAAAAGTGATCATCCTAGGACTCCAAGGTCCCTCTCACAGTTTTTGAGCCAGGTTTCGCCTAATCTGTACTTGTACCTTTGGCTTTTCCTGCCCAGGTGTAAAACCTTGCTTTCTTCCACATTAAGTTTTATTTGGTTGGATAGATCTTTTTGGATCCTGAGCTTGTCTTCTTGGATGCTGGTTATTCTTGCCAACTTAGTGTCATCTGCAGATTTGATGAGTTCCCCTCTATTCCCTCACCATTAGTCTTTTCAGCAAAGGGCAATTTATCAGATGCTTTAGGGAAACTATGGTGCTGTATCAAAAACTCGAGTCTATCACATATAGGCCAGGGGTTCTACTTACCTTTACTACCGGTTTGCAATGGGAGCTCGCGCACACGCTTCTGTGCATGATGATCTCATACCGGGTGGGCGGAGCCTCCCACCAGTTTTACTACCAGTTCTATAGAACCAGACCAAACCGGGAGCAACCCACCACTGATACAGATATTAAATTCTTGCTAGTACAGGACATGGGACACCGTGACTCAGTGGCTAAGTCACTGAGCTTGTCAATCGAAAGGTCGTCAGTTCAGCGGTTCAAATCCCTAGTGCTGTGTAACGGGGTGAGCTCCCGTTACTTGTCCCAGCTTCTGCCAACCTAGCAGTTCGAAAGCACATAAAAATGCAAATAGAAAAATAGGGACCATCTTTGGTCGAAAGATAACAGCGTTCTGTGTCCCTTTGGCGTTTAGTCATGCTGGCCACATGACCATTGAGACGTCTTTGGACAGCGCTGGCTCTTCGGCTTTGAAACAGAGATGAGCACCGCCCCCTAGAATCGGGAACGACTAGCAAACATGTGCGAGGGGAACCTTCACCTTTAAGAACAGGACAGCATATAAAAGTAATGATAAGTAATATTGTACAACAAGCATTAAAATAAATAAAAAATAGGAATAGGAATAAGAAACAAATAAAGAGGACAAAGCATAGCAGCTGTAGCAATATAAAATTAGTGGAGATCAGTTGAAATAGTTTTTGTTACTAATAGAAGAGAATAATTATAGCTCAGGGATGAACTGTGGGGTCCTTAATGCTTTCTTACAGACATTTCTTTACCAAACTAGGTAACATCATCAGTGCTGATGGGGAATGAGGTCTGCTCTTATTTTATATACTGTGAATTGTCTAGTAAGTGTTTGTTGGAGTAGTTCTTGGTGGAATGGTGTTGGTGGTTCCTTGATTGTTGTTGTTCATTTACTATTAACTTGTTTCTTGATTGGGATATTGTTTGCTTCTTGATTATTGGTCTAATGTTAATCTTAAAATTAATCTCTGCTTTTGTGGGTATTGATTGCTGATGAAGAGATGTTTTGGTCTTTTTGTTTCCTTTCTGATTGTCTCTTTTGAATGGTATGTAGATGTTGTTTATGCCTACATGCCTGTTGATAGGAATTCTCTAGCGTATTTGCACTTGGCTGATTTGGCTCCCACCAACACTGACATGGCAAGTCACTAGTATACAAAATGAGAGCAAATCCCACTCCCTACGAGCACTGATGATGTTATGTAGATTGGTAATGAAACAGCTGCAACAAAACAACCAAATCTGAGAGCACTAAGGACCCCACAGCAATTGGGTTTGTTTTTTGTTTTGTTTTTTTGCTTTTAAAGAAAATGACCTCTCTTCTTTGCATATTTTTAAAATGTCTGTGTTGTTTCTAAACGATAGCTCATTTAATTAATTACTGGTAACAAATTTTAGAGGTCATGTTGGATTTTAACAATTCTGCTGTAACAGCTGCTCAGGTTTTTCTTTGCAGAGTTGGAAAGTCTGTGATAACAAGACTGCAGTAACATGTGCCAAAGACTGCATTTGCAACTGCCCTATGATTTTATGGGTTTGGATCACAGATGTCTGGTAAAAACATAATGCTAACAGATGCTGTTTCATTGAGAGACAGAGGGTACAATCCACAATATTGGGCTAGGTTTTTTTTCCCTGATAGATTTGGTTCAATTTACTTTGTCTCCTAATGCTCCACTATAAATACTGAAGCTGGAAACCTCCTCAGCAGAGGTCAAACACATATCCCGATTGAGATATGACTTATATACACAAGAACTGTTGGGAATAAGTGCTTTATCACCACTGAATTGTCAACAACAGAGAAATACAGAATATAGAATAATAGAGTTGGAAGGGACCATGGAGGTCTTCTAATCGAACCCCTTGATCAGGCAGGAGACCCTATACCATTTCAGACAAACGGCTGTCCAATGACATCCACAACTTCTGAAGGCAAGCCATTCTGCTGGTTAATTGTTCTTACTGTTATGATAGTTATATGAGAAGGGAAGCAATTATTAATATAGTATGAATTTACAGAAGCTTTATATTAAATTTAGGCAACACTCCTTTTACGATCACAGTCCCATATACTAGAGATAAGCAACATGGTACTTATAAATACCAAACATCTGGGATATTTCAAGTTGATTTTCTCTAAAAAGCACAATTTCTGTATCAACATGGCTAAAACCTTACAACTTTCTCAAATCTCATGGACTAGGAGTTCTCACAAGACTTCTCTTGATTTTTCTGTTGTGGCACATGCCTTGCAGAAATCTGGATGGTCGCAATCCCATAAAATTCCTAGACATCCTTAAAAATTTGGCTTTTCCCTCAGGGTTGCTAGCTGAGCCTATCATGGATAGATGTTCACTGTGTGAGTTTTAAGGACCTTAAAATGTAATATTGGATTTATGAGTCATTGTGAGTTTTTTTATTGGCTTGTATGTTTCTGAACTGTGAACTGCCGAGAGTCACAATTTTGAGACAGCCGTATTCCCTTTTTTTAATTCATTGCCAATCCAAGAAAGTACCTCTCTTAATCTATGACAACTGAGTCTGTGCAGGACAGATGAAGGACTTTGTCAAAGGGTTTTAAAAGTTCAAAAAATATGCTCTATTTATTGGGTTATCCATGCTAGGTACTGTACATGTTGATGCAGTCAAGAAATTCTAGAATGAATCAAGATTTACCTTTGTAGAAGTTGTGTTGTCCCTTTTAAGCAACACCAGCTCTCCTATATGTTTGCTCATTTTCTTCTTTAATCCCTTCATTCATTTCACAGATTTTAAACTAACTTTTTTGTTTGGTGTTTAAATGGGCTCACATTGGCTATTTTCCAATGTGAAAGAGAAACTATTTTTCTGGGGAAAAACATGCCAATTTTACATTTAAGTTCTTGTTGCTGGTATCCTTAAGATTTATATTGACTTATAATATAATATCCTCAAGATTTATATTGACTTATAATATAATGATATGACTATCATTAAGTTGTTCCTTATGATTCTTGATGAGTGTATCTTTTCTTTAATGTAAACCGAGAGCGTATGCACCAAGACAAATTCCTTGTGTGTCCAATCACACTTGGCCAATAAATTCTATTCCATTCTAAACATAGCCTTCAATTCACTGTTCTGAGGATGATAAGATTCTGATTAGCCAGGTTTGTGGGGAGCAGTGCTACTCTGCCTTTTATAGGTCCTATGTAGCGAGGCCTCTGTTCTACTTGGAGTCTTCACTTAATGCAGACTGCCACTCTGATTCAGCACCTTGAATCAAAAAACTGAAATGCTTCAATCTGGCATCCCAAAATATCTCGTTGATTGAGTCAGCTTGATCCAACCTTGTGCTTTGTTTGCACAGACGTTCCTCTTGATGTCCAGATTGAAGTTGAACAGCCTCTCCAATCAGGCATTTCAAAGGTAAATTCCAAGTTGATCCACAGTGCTATTTTGAAGAGCTTTCCAATCAAACCTTTCTTGAAGTGAAGTATCCCTTTGAAGCTTTCCACAACCAAAATATTTAAGTTTAGTTCACTGCAGTCACTGTTATTTCCAAGCAAGAGTAAATAACCTTTATAACACTTTATAACACTTCAGGAGTTCCTCTTTTGTACGAGCAAAAACAACTGGAATGTTCAAAGCAAGTTATGGAAATGCTCCCAAAATTGTTGTCTTGGTCATTGGATATATCCATAATTGTGTGTGTATAAGGCAAACAAAGAAGCTGCTGCTCAGGATACTCTTCTCCTTCTCAGCATATTTTGGTTCTCATGCCTCCATCCACAAGGCATGCAGGAATTTTTCCAAACAAATTCCATCACATCCAAGTCATTTTGATCCTGTAAGAATGTTTCAAGAAACCAGAAGTTTTCCTGGAAATCCATTACACTGAGACTAGCATTTTGCTTTGCAATATACACTATAGTCCCATGACTTTCTTATTAATTTTACTTTTTTAAAAAAAATGAATGATAGGGTATGAAATCAAAGGAGGAGTCCTTCGCATAATGGCATACCTGACTCCACATTTGTGGAGTGATAATATTGTTATTTTACAGCATTATTCACCTTTTTTCTGACTATAGATTATATTTTGAAAATATTGTAGAAGAAATGTGTACCTGGTGTTTCTCTATCTTGCCAGAAGGGTGTAATTTTTCATTAGGATACATCCATAACTCTGTCTGTCTGTCTGTCTGCCTGCCTGCCTGCCTGCCTGCCTGCTTGCCTGCTTGCCTGCCTGCCTGTCTGCCTGCCTGCCTGGGAGGGAGGGGGGTGGAGAGAGAGGGGGGAGGGAGGGAGGAAGGGAGGGAGGGGGGAGAGAGGGAGGGAGGGAGAGAGAGAGAATGAATTTCAAATGGTTATGTGAAGTTTGTAAAAAAATGTACCTAAGAACATTGAGCAGGCATTGTGGATAGGACCAAAGCATCACAATGTCTATCTGTAACAGTATATTTCTGTTAAAATTAGATTATTTTATACAGACCACAGGAGTTTTTTTCTATTTGGTATATCTGACTGGGCAATTATACTGTCCACAAGTCTTGGACAAGATGACTAATTGAGCATTCGGCATCTTTAATTCCTTTATACATGCCTATGAGCAAATGTTATCATAGATTGGTCTAAATCTCTTGGATAATTTCTGTTTATAATTCTGAAGGGGCTGGAAATTAAGGGGTTTTGACACTGCAGCCTTAAGCTGCTTGATTTCTGTGCGCAAATGGGCTGGAAATGAAGCCAGATTTTTAAATCCCTTCTTGGATTTCATCCCTTTCTTCCATTTATTTGTTTGTTTGTTTGTTCAAATCAGTGTCTGCTGACTTCTAATGACTGTAGGCAGCTTACAATTTAAAATGCGGAAACAACATTATTTAAAAAGAAAAAGAGAATCCATAAGCATCCTGAAGATAGACATACAAACAAAAGCCCTATCAACCTGGCCCAAGGGCTGGGAGAATAGCAAGTCTTCAGCTTCCTAAATGTCATTAGTGAACCATGGTGATGTTCTGAGAAAGGAAGCACTTATCTTACCAGCATTTCCATTGATAGACCATTTATCAGAGCCCCCTCCACTGGCATTCCTCTTGCATTTGACTCTTCCCATCTGACAAGCCCACTGGTAGAGCAAAAGAAAATGACAACACCAGTTTTCCATTAATCTTGACACTAAGGCTAAAAGTGGAAGTGTTTTTCACCAATTTCCTTTGGTTAAAAAAGAGTCCATCTGTGGGTTTCTTATATAAAGAGTTACTTTACTTTGAAGAGGGCAGGTGGCGATTGAAGACTTTGGATATGCTGTTGGAAGAAGGGAAATCGTTGACTTGGTTGCAGTACAATCAATTACAGATGAGATGGAAAGAAGATCAACAAACTGGTTTAATGGAATATGAAGTAGAATTGGTTGAACAGATAAAGCGGACAGGTCCAATGCATATTAAGAGAGTTTATAATGTTTTGTTAGAAAGGGATTCAGAAAATGAGCTAGTTAAAGATTGTATGATTAAATGGGCACAAAATTTCTCTCAACCAGTTATGATGGAAACATGGGAAAAAATATGGGTTCAGAATGTTAAATTTACACAGTCACAAAATTTACGAGAAAATTTTTATAAAATGTTTTATAGATGGCATTTAGACCCCAAGAAATTGTCTTGTATGTACCCTAATGTGCAGCCAAAATGTTGGAGATGTGATTGTTTAGATGCTACATATTATCACATCTGGTGGACTTGCAGGAAAGTGAGGGCTTTTTGGATAAAAATCTGGTGGGTTATGCAAAATGTTTTAAAGAAAAAAATACAATTTTCTCCGCAATTTTTTCTATTGGGTATAGCTAAAGACTTTACACTGGGTGAAACTAAATTGATTTTGTATATGGTGACAGCAGCTAGGTTGTTGATTGCCCAACATTGGAAGAGTGATGTTTTACCGACTGTTGACCAATGGACCCAGAAGATGGCTGGATTTGCAGAAATGGCAAAGGTTTCAGCTTTTTTAAAAGATCAGACGCATGAGAAGTATATACAGGAATGGAAATTATGGATTGAGTATGTACAGAATAAGTATCAGACTAGAAAATATTATATCGCTTTTAGTTGAGATGATTATGTTAGTATGTTAGTAAATATAGAAAAAAGATATGGAAGATTGAATAACATATATATTGTTTGGGAATATTAGCATTGCATATAATGGAAGTCAAGGGGGGGAGGGAAGAGGGAGGAGGGGGAGGGTTAGGGTGGGGATGGGATGGGATGGAATTATATATTGTTTTTATATGTATCTTATAATGTTGGGTTAGGGAGGGGGGGGAAAAGGGGGGAAAACTTGCATTAGTAAAACTTTTTCAATAAAAAAAAAAGTCCATCTGTGAAGTTGTAAATTTCAAGGGCAAAGCACACAAGAAAGCTAGAAATACCTGCAATCTCAACTTAAAAAGTTTCTGAAGATAAGAGCGGAAGGATGAGTGATGTTGAAGGAGATTTTATTGGAGAAGGATTGGAAAAAATATAGAAAGAAAGACTGGTCAAAATTTGGAGATTGTTTTATTAAGTAAAAGGATTTAATTAAAGTTGGAGTAGGGGGAGGATTAATGCTGAAGGGGGGGAAATATATGAAGAAAAGACTGGTCCTACTCTGGATTACCTTATGATTTTAAAAGATTTAATTAAAGTTGAATAACTTTTGAATTTTGTGGTAGTTTTAAGGCACAGAAGTTTAAAGGCAAAGAATATAGAAAGAAAGATAGACTGGTCACATTTTGGGATTTTTTAATATATACTTTGAATAATATTTTGCTAAGGGATTAAAATGTTTAAGATAACTTGTTTATAAATTTGAAATGTAACAAGAGAATTTAGAAAGATTGGTCTTATGTTGGATTGCCTTATGATTTTAAAAGATTTAATTAAAGTTGGATAACTTTTGAATTCTGTGGTAGTTTTAAGGTAAGAAGTTTAAAGGCAAAGAATATAAAAAGAAAGACAGACTGGACACAATTTGGGATTTTTTTATATATACTTTGAACAATATTTTGCTAAGGGATTAAAATGTTTAACATAATTTGTTTATAAATTTGAAATGTAATAAGAGAATTTAGAAATGGAAGGTTGATGTATAGTTTTTAAAAGGGGAGTGAGCAAGTGTGAGAGAGTTTTGAATTTTGTAATAGCACACTTTAGTCTATATTGATTAAATGTTATATTCTGTTTTTTGCTCTGGGAAGTCGGGGGGAATTGGGGAGGGGGTTTTTGGGTGGGGATAAAATGATGAATGAAAATTTATTATGTAATGTTTGGCTGTTTGAACTATAAAAAAAATAAAAAACTTTTGTTTATAAAAGAAAAAGAAAGCCAGAAATACCAACTTTTGCCATCCCACGAGTGAGCTTTGCTTGTTTCTTTGATGATTTTTAATGCTGCATAACTCCAAGTGACTTTGGGTGCATGTAAGTTACAAAATGGCAAACCAAACAACACAACAATGTGAAATAGGGGGGTTCATCTAGGAGTATAGTCAGGTTTTCAAGGCCTTACAGAATCCCATTATATTGGGAGCTTGTACGAAACAGAGAAGATGAAGGAAGTCCCCTTTGAGTTTTAAGGGAAACTGCCAAAAATCTTGTTAGTTCCCATAATCCAGCAGCAGGATGAAATGACCATGGAAGGCAGCAACCCAGTGAACAAAGGAGTGCGACATTCCTACCACATTATCAAGCAGATCATTTAGTGGAGGTGTTTGCCTGCAATGAAATGAAGTGTGGCAGGCAAGCTAGGCAGTATAAGCTAGCATGACAAAAAGCCCTTCTTTTTGTATATAACAGAACACAGAAGTTTTTATTATTTATTAATTTAATTTCATCAAGCATGTATTTTATGACAGATACAAGTGTAAACATAATTATAAAAAATGAAAAGGATGCGAATAAAAGAAAACATTAGGACATGACTTTATATGCTTCTGCCATGGAGAAATGGTTAGTGGTTGACTTGTATGGGTTACAAGGATAAGTGTCAAGTCCTAGAGAAGTTGAGAGAACAGAATATATGTAGTCTTGAGATGAGAAGGTTGAGGTGGTGGGTGAATGTGAGTTTCCAGACAGATGAAGGGCTATTACATAGAGGAAGTCCATAACCTGGTTATTGTTGTCCAAAGTGTATAATTTTCCAAACATTGAAGAAGAAAAATACATTCTGGTGTTTGGGGGAGGGGTCTTCCTCATGATAAGCAATAAGGAAGTTCCTTACTGTATTATTTATTTATTTATTTGTTTGTTTGTTTGTTTGTTTGTTTGTTTATTTATTTATTAAATTTATATACTGCCCTTCTCCCCGAGGGGACTTTATGAGAGAGTTGACAAACACACAGGGGATGCTGGGCTGGGATTCAAGCAGAAACTAGATAAATGTACGTATGTCAAGAATGCTTTTTTAAAAAAAATTATTTATATGCCGCCCTTCTCCGGAGACTCAGGTCGGCTTACAATGCGTTAAGCAATAGCCTTCATACTTTTGTATATTTTTATACAAAGTCAGCTTATTGCCCCCACAACTGGGTCCTCATTTTACCCACCTTAGAAAGGATGGAAGGCTGAGTCAACCTTGAGCCTGGTGAGAATTGAACTCGTAGTAATTACAGGCAGCTGGCTGTTAAATGCTGCCTTAGTAGGAGGCATTAGCCTCCTACGCCACTCAGGCTCATATAATCAAGATTCCTCTACTGAAGAAGTTTTGAACTTCTGTCACTCTATGAGTTGACTTCCCTTTGCTGAAATTTCAATATAAGCATTTCTCCAAAGTGAAGCAGTGAAGCCAAACAGGCCTAACAGAGTTCTACTCCATTTCACTTCTCTGCACTCCAGTTGTTATCAAATGAAAGCAGCCAGCCTGGTCAATCAACCCTACCTCAACATTTGTCAAGACAGAATGTTTCATCTCTGCAAAATGAAACATCTCATCAAAATGGTTGGACATCTTTAATTAACCACTGTGGTGGTGCAGTGGTAAGAATGCATTACTGCAGGCTACCTCTGCTGACTGCCTGCAATTTGGCAATTCAAATTTCACCAGGCTCAAGGTTGACTCAGCCTTCTATCCTTCCGGGGTCAGTAAAATGAGGAGCCAAATTGTTGGCAGCAATATGCTTACTCTGTAAACCGCTTAGAGAAGGCTGTAAAGTACTGTGAAGCTGTAGATAAGTCTAAGTGCTATTGCTAATGTAATTCTGTATCTATGTGCATGAAATGCTAGACTGCAGTGTTTCTGGCAAACTAGTTCTTGGAGTGGAGTTTATTCCACTGCATGTGTGCATTAAGCTCCTTTTCAGTATTTCAGCATTTTCTCCAAGCTGCAACCTATGAATCTGGTATTTAGTGGATCTATAATCTCTGTGAATAGAAGTCTTCACAGCTGAGAAAAACATCACATTATACAAATGGAGCAGTCTTACAACAGCTGAACTACAAATCCTTATTTTCTATTACAACACAGCTTCATTGCTCCCTTGGTTTAGCTGTCTGCTGAAATCTTAAACACCCACTTAACACTTATCAGCAGTTAATGGCACATCAGTGCTCACAAGTTGGTGCTAAACTATTACAAGACTAGTCTTCTGTGCCAATGAAATGCTGCTTATAGTTCTCTTGGAGTCAAGCAAGATTGTTGCAGACTTTGCATCTTGCGTCTCTTTTATCTACCACTAAACCTGGCAAGCTGTTCAGAGATTATGGCATTGAGATTGGAGCAGAGATATCAGTCTAAATGGTGAGTTCCTGTATTGGTATCATCCACAATTTATTTGCCAGGACTGTCAGATAACTCTGTTGTTATTTTCCTGCATTCTGGCTTGTGATTTGTTATGTCCATTGTGCTCTTTATTCTCAACATAAATAAATTTAACTCTCCTTTCCATGTTATTTCATTTATCTGTTTTTCCATTTTATGTTCATAACAACCCTATGAGACATAGTAGCATTAGCGATTGATTCAAAATTGTCTAGTGAGATTTAAATCAGTGGTGAGTTTCAAAAATTTTTAGAACCGGTTCTGTGGGTGTGGCTTCATGGACGTGGCATGCCTTGGTGGGCGTGGCAGGGGAAGGTTACTGCAAAATCCCCATTTCCTCCCGATCAGCTGGGACTCATGAGGCAGAGAATACATGGGGGCGGGGCCAGTCAGAATTTATACTACCGGTTCTCCGAACTACTCAAAATTTCTGCTACTGGTCTCCAGAACTTTGTCAGAACCTGTTGAAACCCACCTCTGGTTTAAATATAAAAGTTGCCCATCAAGTAGTGTAGGAGTGGATTGTACAAGGCAACAGTCTTTATTTATCCTGTGGTCTCCTCAAAATAACATTGATTTCTGGTCTCCATATGTGATACATTTAGGAATGAGCAATACTAAAAAAAAGGAACATACTGGATTTTTCCATAATGATCCCATAAAGCATATAACACACATATTAGAAAATATACTGGAGAATTTTCGATGAAAACCCCATATACTAGGTATACTAGAAATTTAATTTTAGGAGTGTTTTGTATAAACAGATTTTTGCCACATGTTTTAAAATCTGATAAAAATAACAATGGAAGATAATCCACACTCTTGCAGAAGAATTGTGTATTGATCTCTTTGTTTATGCTGAGTGGAGAGTCAGAGCTGTATCTACTGGTATATTTCCTCTCTTCCTCTCCAATTAGAAGAATATAATTCACACGAAATCAACATTTTCTGTATTCTCATTCTATGGGATTTTTTTTAGTATAGAGTCAAAACAGGCTGCATATGTCCCCAATATAGGATTTAAAATATATCTAATGATGGAAGGAGGATTTATTGAACTAGAAAATAGGTGTATTCTAGAAAGACTAAAGAAGAAAGAAAAATCCATAGGTATTACATAAATGTGGTGAAGAGATTTTAACAGAAAATTTTGAAGGAAGTATCAAAAACAGCAGGCTCCTTTTCTATACGGATTTATAAAACCTAACCCTTCAATGTTTTCAGTCAGGGCAGCCTGAATTGTCTATCAATATTACAAAACTATTACGCTAGACATAAGTTTTAGTCAATGCCAATGACTTGGAAGTATATATAAAAATGGGGGTATAATTTGATTTCACCTTGTAACTAAGATTGTATATTGATTAATTTGGCCTGAATTTGATTTATTTTTCCTTTATTTTATTTTTATTTATTTTTTTTGATCCAGAAAGGATGACTAGATATTTTCTTATTAATTTTGGCCTGTTGCTTCTGGGGATAGAATCTTACCTCCAATTTTTCTTTTCTTTTCTTTTCTTTTTCTTTTCTTTTTTCCCTTTTTCCTTTCCTTTCCTTTCCTTTTTTTCTTTTCTTTTTTCTTTTTTCTTTTTTTCTTTTTTCTTTTCTTAATCACTCAGTGGGCGAGAAAAAGAAGCAGTGGCTATTGACAATTATCTGACACTGGCACCATCTGGCCACCATCTTTTTTGCCCTAAATTAATGCACAGGATGCTTTTATGGAGTTTCAAAATGTGATCTGACATCAGGATTTCCCACTGTTTGCTGGCAATTAAATTTGTTACTATTTCAACAAAGCTGGGAACAATAGCAATGAAAAAGAGAAAAAAAGGACAGCGGGAGGTAAAGATATAGTAACAGTCTCTCCTGAGTGGTTTCACTCTGATTCTTTTATAATGGAAGACATTAAAAGAAATAATAGTCTTTCCAAGGCATTCCCTTGCTCATTTCTATTTCTAATGTAAATTAAACCTAACAAATTGTAAGTGATTATTTTATAAGGTCAGGTAGTGCTATTCCAATGGGCTGCATGCCAAACCGCATGCCAAGTAGAGGGAGACATCAAGAAAGATGCTCGGAATATTCATATTAATTCAGATCATGTTTCCATCTCCACTTGAAAAAGAAAAGAAATAAGTAATAATAATGTCTTCTTGGACAATAAAAAGTACATTTTACCTGGTTGTTGTTTTTTTATTGCTTTGTAATGATTTGTGTACAAATCTGTTTTGTTTTGTTTTTAATTTCACCTTTCCTAAACCTCTGACTGTATGAAATCTACTGAAGCATTACATATCGGCAAGAAAATGTGCAAGTTGATCTCTTCTGTTTTTTCATCCATAAGGAACACACTGAAATAAAGGATGAATGTGTCTGTGTGCAGAATGATTGCTTCAAAAAGGGCTGATTGTAGAACTGTGTATTTCTAAATAGAAGGCAAAGATTTTTAAAATCTTCACCTTCGGTTATGCTTCTACTTTTAAGCTAAATAAAGAAAGCAGGGGAGGGAAGCAATAACCAAGCTGGCCAACCAATAATCTAGACAAATGCATGTTTCTTACATGGACAAGTTTCTTCCAAAAACGTATCTTTAGTGTAGAGGACAAAGATTCTTCCTTTCTTCTTTTTGTGTTTGAAATATGCACATATCTAAATTATTGCTTGCCCAGCTCGGTTATTGCTTTCTCACAAAAAGTCAAAAAAAAGGGGGTGGGATAGTGGTGGACTTTGTTCTCTAAACTAAAGATATGTTTCTGAAAGAAATTTGCCCATATAAAGAACTCATAGGGTGTTTAAAGTCTACAAAAGGAAAGTGTGCTTTTCACTTCTATGGAAAAAGTCAAAACAGAAGATTTGTATGATGTGACATTTTCCCCCTCTTTTGTCTTTTGCCTTCTTGTGAAAAAGAGAAGAGTGATTTTGGTCTTCCTGGTTTGCCGATCAAGAGGAAATGCTTAAAGATGAAAGGTTCCATTTAAAGCCATGCTATAATAGTGAAATAGATGTACCCATTCATTACTTCACAATAGGTAGCTAGGAAGCAAAAGGAATCATTTCAGTCAATGAGTAATTCATTTATAGAATCCCTCATTCTAGGGTGTTCTAATGGCCTTGTGGCATTAGAAGGATGAATGAAGAATAATTTCTATCCATGACTCAAAACAGACACATTTTTCTACAGTGAGTGCTCCCCTTATAACTAAAAGATGGACACACTCAAGAAAGAATGTGTGTTACGGCTGCATCCTCTTCCACCAAATCCCAGGGGCAATTCCCAAAGAAAAAAAGTTGGACAAGATGGTCATTAATCCTGTGAGGTTTATGATGTTTCTCTGTCAAATTTTAAGAGCAATTTCCATTAGTCTGGGGTGGGGGGGAATCACTTTGCTTTTCCTCAGTAATATTAAATGTACCCACTCAATAACTTTCACTTTTAACAAACAGCTTGTTTTCCTCCTGTCGGTTTCTTTATATATAAAGAGTAATCCCAACGAATAATCAATATTTATCCTATTTTGAACTTGTGGGCCTGAGTATGAAAACAACAGAACAGGTAGCACAAAGTTACTATTATTGTTGGGGTTGTTTGTCTATGCTACATCTATCAATATCTTGTCACTTAGACAAGATTAACTATGGATGAAAAAAATATTCAGTACTGTTATTTAGCACATTTAACCATCACAAAATTTTAACAGATTAATAGAGCTGGAAGGGACCTTGTAGGTCTCTAGTCCAACCCCCTGCCCAAGCAGGAGACCCTATACCATTTCTGACAAATGGCAGACAATGTCTTCTTGAAAGCCTCCAGTGATGAAGCTCCCACAACTTCTGAAAGCAAGCTTTTCCATTGGTTGATTGTTCTCGCTGTCAGAAAATCTCTCATTATTTCTAGGTTGAATTTCTCCTTGATCACTTTCCATTCATTATTCCTTGTCTGGCCTTCATGTGCCTTGGGAAATAGTTTGACCCTTTCCTCTCTGTGGCAGCCCCTCAAATATTGGAATACTGCTATCATATCTTCCCTGGTCCTTTTCTTCACTGGACTAGCCATGCCCAATTCCTGTAACCGTTCTTCATATGTTTTAGTTTCCAGTCCCCTAATCATCCTGGTTGCTCTTCTCTGCACTTTTTCTAGAGTCTCAACATCTTTTTTATAGTGTGGTGACCAAAACTGGATACAATATTCTAGGTGTGGTCTTAATAAGGTTTTATAGAGTGGTATTAGTACCTCACTTGATCTTGATTGTATCCCTCTGTTAATGCAATCTAGGACTGTATTTGGCTTCTTTAGCTGCCGCCACACACTGCTGGCTCATATTTAACTGGTTGTCCACTAAGACTCCAAGATCCCTCTCATAGTTACTGCTATTAAGCCTGATTTCACTTAGTCTATATGCGTACTTTGAATTTCCATGGATTCATTCCCAATTAATAGAAGACATAACACCCATTACCAACATTAGTTTCACGTTCATAAACAATATGTCTCTAACTATGGAAAAAATTCTTCCATTCAATTGTGCTTGGAGACTGCCTGGACTGGTCCCTGCAGTCTGCATTTTGCAACGTCTGCGGCTTTGAAAATATGCAGAACTACATTCCTACATTCCTGAATATCCACATCCTAGATACCAATTGATACTTTCTGACATACACTTTAACTCTGCCATTCATAATTAAATGTATGCCACTCTACTATTACTCATCAATTCCACTTCATAAGATCAGCCCACCTACATTTTGTGATGCATTTTGTTTATATATACACTGAATATTTTCAATCAACAGGCCAACCCATGGCAGTTAGCCACAGACAAATAATACACATCAAAGCAAAACATAAATAAATAAATTCACAGTGTAATCTACAAAATATTCTAAATCATAGTATACATTATAAACAGTATCAAAATGTTAAATGAGCAAAAGGTAATCACACTAAATAAAAAGAAATAGAACATTCAGGGAGAAAAATACAAATAAAGTACCCAAGTAAATTTTTAGTTTCTTCTTAACACAAAGAAGAAGCCAAAAGAACAGATGGAACAGATTGCAAATCATAGCTCCCATGTAGCCATACATGGAGAAAGCTGTTTCTTGTAGCAGAATAAGACTGAGTCATACAGGGATTTATATGGGATGGCTAGCACCTTGAGTGGGGCACAAAAGACAGCTGAATGCTAATGGAACTTGGCCAATTCTGGTATTATATGTTCCCATCAGAATGCCAAAATGAATATAATTGCTGCATTTTGTACCTGCTGCAATTTCCATACCTTCTTTAAGAATATCCCCACCGAGAGGCCATTTCACTGCTCTAAGCAGAAGGTAACTGCATGTGGATAACGTGGCCAGACCTGCTCTCATCAAAAAGAGATGCAGTAGTTTAATCTTCTTCAGATAGTAAAAAGGACTCCTACCCACTCTGGGGCAAATTGAGGGAGAATGTGAAAATGTTTTGGGGTGGGGATGTCTTCCTCCAAGTGACTGGGAGTTATGAAAAACTGCAATTATTGTGGTTTTAATTTAAATCTGTTAAAAATCTCATCCTGCAATCCGGTCCTAATAGAAATGAACAAGCTTGCCACATCAAACAAGGAATGGGGACAATGGGAGATAGCACAGAGATGGCATCCAGCCCTACCACCTCTGGCAATTGTATCCAACAGCTTCATCAAATGTTAAATAGAAAAGCAAACAAGTTCAAACATTGTGAAATATCGCAGCCTGGCAACCACTGAGCAGAGCAAATACACTCCAGTCCTACTTTATGAAACTTATGAAACCTCAACAATGCTGGGATCCCAATCCCTAACTACCCAAGTTGATTAAGGAACACTCTATGGTCAATTTAATATTAAAAGCAACTGAGGTAACCAGGTGCAAAAGCAGAGTTGATTTACTCCTGTATGTTCCTTTGTCAAATAGTCCTTCATTTGGGTTCTATTTCTGGTGAGAAACCAGTCTAAAACAGATCTATGAAATCAGTTTCCACCATAGTCTTTGGAGTTGATTTGCCATCACTCTTTCACCCACTTGATCAGGAATGAAAGACTTGAAATCTCCACAAATTCCTTTGAAAGGAATTGTTTGTCTGGCAGGAGATCTGCCAACACTTCTCATAAGGTTGGCGCTATCTTCCCTCTTCAAAAAAAGACACTAATCATCAATTGTCTCTCCCTCAGATACAACCTCCCTGGCTGTATCAGACAAGTTCTCCCTTCAAATGCCTTGCTCAGCCTACTAAGTTCCTACCTTTGAAACCAATTTCAAGAATAACTTCCCTTTCATCAGACAGAATAGGAAAGATAGAAAGAAATGGAAGGAGAAAATTTAGGCCAAGCTGTATATTAACTCCAAAGCAAAAATGAACAAGAAAAGTTATACTTTTATAGTAAATATTTGTATTTCTGACATTTTATCACAGTTTTACTATGTTATCCTTCTCACCTTACACTAAGCTATTACATTTGGAAAACATGGTCCATTAACTAGTTCACTTGTTAGGGTTTTTTTTCAGGATTAGTCTTATAAATTGGAATACATGCATAAAATTTAACTCTATGACTCACTGGTAATTTAGCATTAATTTCTCTTTGGACCACTGCATTCTCTACATATTTATACTAAAGGAAAATATCATGTACTGAACATAGAAGCAATTTATCAATCTGCAAATTTAGAACAGTTCACTGTGTTTTATTTATATAAGGTACTCTGGAACTAGAAAAAAAAATGCCAGCTATCAAAGACATTGAAAGGATTATTGTTATTGCAAGCACTTAGAGAATTTTAGTCCATATATCTTATGGCATGAACCAAAGCCTTATGTTTTTGTTTATATCTTAGATCTAGAGATTTCAATTCAAAATATGAATACACTTACTTATAAAATCACACAGGAACTTACTGACATTTTTAATGCTGCCTTAAAGGGGGTCTTCAATACAGTATATGGAGAACATTCAAAAGTTGCATCTCTAACTTGAATATTATTTTTAAGTGAAACTATATCGAGTGTGAGCAAATGTCTTTCCTAACAGCTTGAACACATCATTAATAATTTATTTTGCTTATCCAAGACTTCCTAGCTCCAAAAACTGATTATTTGTTCTGCTAGGAAAAAATAATAATCTTTTGCTATATAGTGAAGACATGTATCAAACTGCCAACCCCACTGACATAACTCTTACTCAGCCTCCAACTGTTTTGAATTGGCAATAACCATGGCAAGTGGAAGTGGTACCTCCAGAGGTCATGAATGGATATTTATTTTGGAGTATTTGCACTTGTCATTTCTAAAATTGCTTTAGGAGTCAGAAGTAAAGAGTAGGTCTGGGCTTAGGAGACCACGGCAGAAGTGTGCAACCATTTCATGGCTGAAGGCAGCACTTCATCTATGAGTAGAATGCCAAAGGATTACATTTCAAAAGTAGACATAGATAGGATAAATAAGTGATAGAAACCAGAACAAAAACTAGATTAAAGCAGGGGTGAAATGCTCCCAGTTCGGACCGGATCACCCGATCCAGTAGTGAGGGTGGTGGGTGGTTTGGAGAACCGGTAGCAAAAATCCCTGCCCCCCCCCCAATGCCCAGCTGAGCCACATGATCATCAGAGGCTCTTTTTTTTTAATTTTTAAAAGCATTTTTTCTACAACCTCTTCGGCCGAAAAAATGCTTTTAAAAGTAAAAAATAAAAAACCTCTGATGATTGCATGGCTCAGCTGGGATTGTGGGATTTTTTCTACATTTTCTACATTTTTTCTTTGGCCAAAGAGGTTGTTTAAAAAATGCTTTTAAAAGCATCTGACAATCCCAGCTGAGCCGCGCAATCATCAGAGGCTTTTAAAAGCATTTTTTACAACCTCTTTGGCCAATCAGGCAACTCAGGCAATTCAGATGGGACCATCAGAGGCTTTTAAAAGCATTTTTTAAACAACCTCTTTGCCCACTCAGTCACATTACCACCCCCACACACGCCCAAGCCACGCCCATAGTACCAGTAGTAACAAATTTCACATTTCACCACTGGATTAAAGTCATAATTAAGATAAACGCACATAACTTGATTGTTTTCCATTTCTTTAATAATTTTCTCACTCAGTTATTTTAACCAGTAGACTTTGGTGGCATTTGGAAAAAGTCCAAGGTTTGTGAAGATCAAAAATTGTGTAGCCCTGCCCATCATTAACAACAGGATAAAAATATGCACAACTATAATATATGACAAAATAATAATAGTAGACACAAATAGAGAAGAAGAACGGGTTTTAGTCCACTCCACTGGTAAAGTAAGTGCTTTGCATCAAGTTTCAATAAGGTATAAGTTTCAAATTTTGGCATATCCAGGTAAACTGCAAAAGAATGTCTGACATGAAGAGAAATCACTGACTGATCATATAATGGACTTCCCAGAAGTGCTTTGGTGACCATGGTATTAAGTCCCAACATCTGTGAAGATTTTTTGGCTGTTCTCTATTACAAAGGTCTTATTTTAAAAGGGTGATTGAGTGCATCCCTGTGATGAAATTAATATAATGTTACAGATAGTCCTTGACTTACAATTGTTTGTCCAGTGACTGTTCAAAATTATGACAGTGCTGAATGAAGGGGCTTACAAACAGTACTCAAAAGTTATGACCCAGGGGTGAAATGTAAAATTTGTTACTACCAGTTCTGTGGGCGTGACTTGGGGTGGTGGTGGTAATGTGACTGGGTGGGCATGGCCAACTTTTTTTTTAACTTTTCAAAGCATTTTTTTTCTACAACCTCTTCAGCTGAAGAGGTGGTAAAAAAATGCTTTGAAAAGCCTCTGCCATCAGGCAACACAGCTGGGATCGTCAGAGGCTTTTCAAAGCATTTTTTTACCACCCCTTTGGCTGAAGAGGTTGCAGAAAAAAATGCTTTAAAAAGCCTCTCTGATGATCAGGCAACTCAGCTGGGATCATCAGAGAGGCTTTTAAAGGCATTTTTTTTCCTACAACCTCTTCGGCCAAAGAGGTGGTTTAAAAAAAATGCTTTGAAAAGCCTCTGACGATCCCAGCTGTGTTGCCTGATCGGCAGCCTCTGATGATCGCGTGGCTCAGGTGGGCATGGTGGGGGGGGGGGCAGGGATTTTTGCTACCGGTTCTCCAAACCACCCGCTGCCATCGCTACCAGATGGGGCAATCCGGTCCAAACCAGGAGCATTTCACCCCTGTTATGACCACTGCGGTGCCCCTGCAGTCATGAGAATACATTTGGGCACGAATGACCACAGGGATAATTCAGCAGCTCCTACCTGCCTATCTTCCCACCATCCCACCCCACTGGGTTCCTACCTACCCCCAGGATGGCACTTCCCAGGCCTTGGGTCTACTTCCTGCCTTACACCCTTGGGCCTCCTCTCTATCCCCATCATGCCTCCGTTGAATTACTTTTTCTGAAGATCACCTTTGGGAAGGCAAACTGGCCAATCTACCACAGGCCTTCTTATATGGTGGTCACATGGTGCCATTCCAGAAGTGGGTGCCATTTTGGGAGCAGCTGCAATTCTTCTGTTGTGAGGATTGCAGTTGCTCCCCAAATCACACTATTTTTTTATATTAGCACCTCTCTTTTTTATTTAAACCTCTCTTTCCCAAAGGTGATCTTGGAGATAGCCATCAGCTATCCCTGAGCTATCCATAGCCATGAGCCGAGGTGGCACAGTAGTTAGAGTGCAGTACTGCAAGCTACTTCTGCTGATCACTGGCTGCCAGCAGTTTGGCAGATCAAATCTCACCAGGCCCAAGGTTGACTCAGCCATCCATCCTTCCGAGGTGGGTAAAATGAAGACCCAGATTGTTGGGGGCAATATGCTGACTCTGTAAATTGCTTAGACAGGCCTGTAAAGCACTATGAAGTGCTATGTAAGTCTAAGTGCTATTGCTATTGCTATCAGGAAAGAGAAGTGGTTGAACAACTCTTTGGCTTTCCTAAATGAAAGTCCAGGGTTGTTCTCCTCTACCAGCATGGTAGGGACATCCAGTGCCAATAGCAGACTGTACAATGTATTAGGGTTACAAAATTGTTTACAATGTACAGGAGGTCCTCGACTTACAAAAATTGAGCCCAGAATTTATGTTGCTAAGTGAGAAATTTGTGAAGTGAGTTTTGCCTCATTTTATGACTTTTCTTGCCACATTTGTTAAGTGAATCACTGCAGTTATTAAATTAGTATCACGGTTGTTAAGTGAATCTGTTTATATCTTAGATGTAGATATTTGAGGACCCAGATTGTTTGGGGGAAATATGCTGACTCTGTAAACAGCTTAGAGAGGGCTGTAAAACACTATGAAGTGGTATATAAGTCTAAGTGCTGTTGCTAATTTGGCTTCCCCATTGACTTTTCTTATCACGAGGTCACAAAAGGTGATCACATGACCCCAAGGTACTTCAACAATCATAAGTATGAACTAGTTGTCAAGCATCCAAATATAAATCGCGTGCCCATGGGGATGCTGCAACAATCATAAGTATGAAAAATGATCATAAATCACTTTTTTCAGTCCTGTTGTAACTTCAACAGTCACTAAATGATCTGTTGTAAATTGAGGACTATCTGAATATCTATATACAAACTGGGTGCTTAAAAATAGAATACTTGTTTGCCTTCCTCCTAGTATCTGTAGTAAGGGCTTTTTCTTTAGATCAGCTTCATAGTTTACACTCTTTCCAAAGAATCCAGAATATATTCCCAGAGAGCCTTTCTCTTCGCATTGTAATGTGTAAGCAATCTGGGGTTGTCTTGAAAGTAATTTTCAGCCTTTCTTCAATATTTTAACCTTATTTTTATTATTTATAAAAATTGCATATAGTTTATCCCACATTTATTATTTTTATAAATAACTCAAGGCAGTGAACATACTTAATAGTCCACCTCCTATTTTCCTCACAACCATCCTGTGAAATGGGGTCGACTGAGTGAGTCACCGGCTCCAAGTCACCCAACCAGCTTTTACACCTAAGGTGGGACTAGAACTCATGGTCTTCTGATTTCTAACTCGTGCCGTAGTCATCTGAGAAGACTGAGTAGTCAACTATTACCCTGTTTTCCCCAAAATAAGACATCCCCTGATAATAAGCACAATCGGGCTTTTTAGCACATGGCAATAAGGCCAAGAGCTTATTTCAGGGTTCAAAAAAATATAAGACAGGGTCTTATTTTTGGGGAAACACAGTATAAGACATTGGTTGGCTGAATAAAAGTATTAATACTCTAAGTAATTATATAATCTGATGTACTATAAAATATACAGTATTTTAAAGACACCTTCAAACTGACTTCAACTCCAGGCGAATGAGTAAAGAGACATACCCATGTAGTTTGTTTGGTTTCAGTATGGAAGTGATTTGTCACTGATCTTTTAGGAAGCTTTTAGACTTCCTAGTCTAGCCTACAATTCTGGATTCCCAGATGATTTCCCATCCAAAGTACTAACCAGGCCTGATAGACCAGTGATATGCTGTGATGAGCTGCAGTGAATGAGGGGTGAAGAATCTATAGGCTTCCAGATGCTATTGAACTACAGGTCCCAGCATTCTTCTGCCTTAGTTGGGGTTACTGGGAATTATAGTACATCAATATCTGAAAGGTGATAGGTTTTCCAAACCTGCAATAGACCTTTAATCCAATCACAAGATGTTATTCACATGTTAACACAATTGCTTAGTGGCATTATTTTAAATAGAGAGACTAGAATTCTCTAAATATTCTATCAATGATAATTATTCCCCTGGGAGGAGGCACTGTGAGCAAATTGCTTGTTCTTCTCCATGCACTCATGCTTAGTAATTAAAAATCACCCCAGAAGCTCTCCTGGGTGAGGTGAACCATTAAATTAGAGAGGTGGGCCTAAACCTTTTAGACTAGGTGGAATTTGCTCATGTGGAAATTTACTACTGCATCCTTCACTGGACACATTTCGGATGTAATAAAGGTGAATGAGCAGCCACTTTATGGCAGTGACTAAAAAATGTTTCCTTTCCATGGCTGACTGCAAATGAGTTCTTGTTTATTTACTGCCAGCTCTGCCCCTTGAAATAGCTAAATTCAGTGTCGTTTCTGCTAAACCTGTTATCTATTCCCTGCAACTGATCTGAAGAATCCCCAGACGTGTGAATAAAAGAAAGGAAAGTCCCTTAGTCAAGAGAAAACTCTGGTCCTTAAATTCTATTATTGTCAACCATTCTCCTAACAATTTCACAAGGATTTTGCAAGAGTATTTGACAACAATGATGCTAGAGGTTCTTCTATGTCAGACTTAATACAATGAAACCTTTGGTTTCCTTGCCCTTCCTATCCATTCAAGAAGGGAAGCCACATTGGCTGGGTCCTTCTGAAGCAATCTGCTAGGTTACAGTGTTTCTCAACCTTGGCAACTTGAAGATGAATGGACTTCAACTCCCAGAATTCCCCAGCCAGCATAGCTGACTGGAAAGTTCTGGAAGTTGAACTCTCCACCCAACTTCAAGTTGCCAAGGTTGAGAAACACTGTGCTAGGACCTACCTTTTACTTTTGGGAAGTATTCTTTCCTCACTAGCCCTATGCCTCTCCTTTGCTTTCCCAGTTGGTGCACCCATGGAATCCTTCATCCACCCCCCACCCACCCCCACCTTTCCATATTATCTGCTTTGATACTGTACATTTTCTTTTTTTTACCTTAGCAACCTAGTTTTGATGCTACATAATCCAAAAAAGAGAAAACTGCTTCTTCTTCATTTCTAGTTCTTCTATAAGACATTATAGGTAGGTAGGTAGGTAGAGAGGGAGGGAGGGAAGAAGGAAGGGAGGAAGGAAGGAAGGAAGGAAGGAAGGAAGGAAGGAAGGAAGGAAGGAAGG